>JAGXCT010036502.1:61488-109470 GCA_022495035.1 Philopotamus ludificatus | reverse complement strand
ATTTTTACGTCGTTTGGCGTAGTAATTGTATTAATATTACTATTAAATAAATTTACAAATTACTTGCACATTTTCTCAAAAGGTTATTAATTTATGATAAAATTACTAGTTTTTGAAGAGCCATAAAGGTCTTTTATAATATTTTCATCAAAACTTTCTATATCAACAGAAGGATATTTTTTTTTATCCAATCGTGTTCTTCACGCTCCCTAATCTTACAATCCCTTGCATTTATTCATATCGTTAATCTTTTCTGTTCTTATTTTGACCCTTTAATAAGTTATAATTTCTCTTTGCATCCCTGCTTTAGAGGATTAAAAAAATCTTTCATAATATAAATCCCTGTAACTGCAGAATGCGAAATATGCTTGTTCTTCTGTACTTTGGTGCGAAAATCAAATCTAAACCTCTACTATTTACTTCATAAATAACAAATTGTAGCCTCGTGGTGGCCACGTCAAATAACTTTAACCAGTTAGTTACGAGGAATAATATTATTTGGCAAAACAAAATTAATAAACCGGATTATTCATGTGCGTTTCCAAAAATATCATAAATGTAACGCATGGAAAGACATAAACAAACGCTCCCTATCCCCAGAAACTGATTAAGCAGCAATCAGTTATTTTAATTACAAATACAAATAATAAACAGGATTTAAGCGCATACAATTCTCGCTCGCCCTAGAAAATAGGGCAACCAAGAAACAAATGGCAGAGAGGATCCGAGTTTTACTCGGAGTCGAAGCTATCCTGGATTTTGTTTACGAGTCTTGTGCAGACTTAAGTCCCGACAAAACCCTGCTCGTCGGTTGCAAACACTCAATGATGAAGAATCCGATTCATCCAAACTGCAACCCGCTGAGTTTCTGCTCGTGCTAAGTCAGAAATCCTGCACGTAATCATGTGTACGCCCCAGAAGATCATCTTCGCTGTAAGACGATTTCAGAGAAGCCGGCGCTAAGCCGTTGTACTTTGGGAATCGAGGATATTAATATAAACTTGCAGTTCAAAGAGGAGTGTATATCTTATGGTTAAAAAATCATTGTGACTATTTCAATTAATATTTTAATATTTTGAAAGGAGAGATCGATATGATTAAAATATTGTTCACATTCTGTATCGGTTAAATGCAACAATCCCAACGTTATGATGATATTCTTTCATATTTCAATTACATTTCTTTAATTTGTACTACGTCCAGGATTAGATTCTCTAATCACTCATTGAGATAATTCTCTTTTATGCGTAAATAAAATCGGATATTAATGTTTCGTTGGTTTGCCGATCTAGACCACTGTTGTCCGTCGTGAGCCTAGTACAGGAGAAAGAAGACGATGTCGATAAATTGTCGGCAGTGTCGAAATAGGTCTAGAGATCACAGCAAGGTCGACGTTTTCCCAACGTGCATGACAAACTTATCCGATCCGACGCCTGGCCATGTTTACGAGGAGTCTGCAGGAAACTGAGCGGCAGACGCTTTTTGGCCGTCGTCCGATGTTATTATAGAATACTTAGCGGCGATAAAATACATCATACCAACCGCCACCGGGTATATATCAACCAGCCGGGTAAAATGTTGACGACACCTGCCCATGTCTTCGGGATCAAAGCGGGCTTGTAAAAACCGCAATGATTCTCCCTGTGGCAATACCAATTCGCGGAAAGCTAATTCTAATAGCGGGTGCTGAAATCTGAAGTCGTTTAACGATTGATATATTGACATGCGGTGTCTTTCTAGTATAAAATCTTTCGGAGAAAAGAAAGAGGACCGTTCTGAGCCGCTGCGCCCGATATACCGCCAGACGTAGAGGCGGCTTGCTTAATAAATGGCCTATGCTGATGATATTCATTGTATGTATATGTTATGCTGTCGTTATGGACCTTAAGTTGCATTTAATCGAATGGAACACACGAGAGTCGCCGTGCTTTACTGTCTATACTCAAGGCTGCTGCAAATTTATTTATATTTAATAGACAGTTATTTATGAAATTAAGCTTTAACACTTCTTTTCCTTCAAGCCCCTTGTCCATTTTCAGATGTAGGCGATCTACTGGTTCTTGTCTTTTCTCTATAAATTAGTATGTTTTGGACAAGCTAGAACAATTCTAGACCTGCCAACCAAGCCACCTGGAATTCAGGAAATTATTTAGTTTTATTTTATACTAGACTTATTTAACTTCCACTTTTGCCTCCATGATGGTCTGCAGATGGCAATATTTTTGTCTACGAATGATATATCAAATGTCCAGAAGCTCTCACTCTTGTAACGAAGTTGAAGGATTATTGACGTATTTTATCCATGAAGTCTTCAACATTCTTCGGTAGCACCACATTTTAAACGCTTCCAGCCAGTTTTGTTTACAACCAGCGTCCGTGTCTCAGAACCATACAGCATTTCATAAATTCATAGTTTCATAAAAGCATTTCTTGCTATCTCAATCCTCACGTTGATTTCTACATCCGAACTTACGTTCGTACCCAGATTATTATTAAATTATATATATATTTTTATTTTATTCATGTATACAGCATTGTTTTATGCTAATATACAAAATGTGCTATTAGCTATAAATAAATGTATATTTTCATAAATTTTGATAATAATAATAACCGCATTCTACCTATGCGATGACCTAATCATATTGTTCAACTGAGCTTCTAAAATAGTACATACATACAATGCTATGTAAATTATAATTTTATATGGTAAAACGGTGTCTATTAGGTAATTAATATCAAGAGCTTTTACATCTGGTCATAATTTCACGACCCACTAGCTGTGCATATACGGAGATGCATGCGATGCACTACTGTAGTAAAGACTGCTTTACAATGCTTCTTATTATTAATAATTGAATTTATTAATATTAGAATAAATATGAATTGGCCCTAGTCTCGTCTAATTATTATTGTTGCAAACCGCGCGTTGACAGCTCGGCTCCTGGGTTTTTGACTAGTGACCTGACCGACCTGTTTATGACTAGAATCAAGATAACCTGGAAGACGACCGTCGCAGTCATGGCATCAGGATTGAGACGGACGCATCTTTGCTAGAGATCGTGTAGTGTTCTCCGGGTGGCAAAATTATCCTCGGGGTTAGAAGGCCACTTAAATAAATAATACAATATTGCATTATTAAACATTAACGAACGCAATATTAAATATTTTAAAAACCATCAAAATCTCACTCTTATCGCACTTCTTCAACGGCATCACTCTTAATTACTGCTGGCGTCCTACCGCTCGAAAGTGCTGTTGTCGTCGGCGCTACTACAATTTGCCCAATCGAGGGCGTATCTTTGGCAATTTTAAAATCATGCGTGTGCGAATCGGCTCTCGATCAGTGGCAGAATATGTGGGATTCCTCCCCCAAAGAGCGGACTACCTATCTCTTCTTTCGCGATATCAGAACCAGGCTTAATAGTAGCTGGTTCTTCCCTGTCTGTCAGGATTACATTCACATTATATGGTCCCGTCCATATCTGGACGCTGCGCGTCATGACCTATTCTATGCTGTCCGATGCGGTATTTCCCTTATGGGTTTCCCGGTGAAGGGCCTTATCGGACACATGGAATGGTCAGCGGTGTAATTTTGCTACAGGTCATTTGCTCGCTTTGCATCGACTTTCAGGGAGTTGTGCAAAGCCATTTTGCCTATCCCTGTTCTTTAAAATTAGCATTATATTTTACCGTCACGCGTTTCACGAAAAAAACTGCTTTTTTTGCATCGAATGAACCGGCCTTAAGCTGGTATATGCGGTGTGGGTGGACGACAAGGGATGGAACTGGACCGGTCTGACACAGTTCCATTTTGGGTTACATAAGTAACCACCAAAACCATGACTATGGGAGATGGGTTGACGCTTTTTGGCAGGGATCCGCATTGTGTCATGGGTATTTTCGAGCAATTTCAATCACCGCATATTAACACTTTAATATTCGCTTACGCCAACGGTTGGCGTCCTGTTTCAGCCAACTGTTATTTACCGCATACGCCACGTTGGCGTCCTCGGCCATAAGCAACTTTGCTTAAAAAAAAATCCATTATATAATATTTACGCTTCGAAATTCCAGGACTAGATGGCAGTATATATATACGAAATATCGTTTTATGATAGAAAATAAAAAAAAATCTCACTCATCATCAAATCATCCACAGATGCGGGGTCAATATCTTAAAAATGCACTAAACGAGGGATTTCGTAAATTGAGCATTACTTTAAAGCCAATCTACCGATTTTAAAAAAAAATTAAATATAGGTTCCCTACAATATTTCAAATTTGAAACGAACCAAAATATAATGTCAATCGATTTATGCGCTAAAATTTGTCATATTTTGAGATTTTCATTGTTTCATAATCTAAAGTATGCGTAGATATTTTGGGAATATATTTCTTTCTAAATGATTAGTTTTTAGCCTTTTTAGATTTTAGTGTCTGTTATTTTCAAATATGAAATATTGTTGGGAACCTATATTTAAATCTTTGTTAAAATCGGTAGATAGGTTTTAAAGTTATTCTCAATTTTCGGAATCTCTTGTTTTTAGATAATTTGTGCAAAAAATATGCGGTATCAGGCGTAAGTTTTAGGCAAATTCGTGCAGTCGGTAAAGTGTTGTGGCGTTGAGGTATTTGGCCCCCTTTTTTTCGAATAATTATTTTAAAATAAATCCTAGACGTCACAAATTATTTGTATTTGTCTAAAAAAGTCAATAGAATAAATATTATACATAATTATGGTCCATTATTTCCTGCAATTGCGAAAAAAACAACAACGTTGCTCGCATCCGGTACTATGTGCCGAGTGCGAGTGAAACCGTACGATTGAAACGTGCGGCGAGCGATATTAATCCAAAATATTCACCAAATTATGAAGTATATTTATTTAATATTTATTTAAGTGGCTCATTAACCCTGAGGCGGGTCTTTGCCACTTGGAGGCACCTCCGTCTCAGCCATGATGCCGTGACTGGGACGGACGTTCTCCAGGTTATCTTGGCTCTTCGAATACGGGTCAGGTCGCCAGCCCCAGAGCCCGGGAGCCGAGCTGTACCGTGTATTGTAACAATAATAATCAGACGAGGTTAGGGCCAATTCTTATTTAATTTACGTCTGATCGGGTGCTACGGGCACCTCGTCACTGAATTGGCCTGAATAGAGGCCTGGCTCTTCATAGCTCCGTAGAATTCACGAAACTGTGATTGTCCCAACCGCCATCGCCGCCACGTCTGATTCCGACAAGCGACAACACTCGACTCTATATCATGATGAAAAATTCATTAATATCTTGACTTGCTTGGGGTCAATTTTCCATTATAAATAGACCCCATTCGAACGACGCGGTTGTCTTAATGTATCCCCAAAAATGTTGACATTTTAGCATCTTGATTATTTTTATAATAATATGCATTCATTTTGATAATAAATTTGATCCATAACTAGACGAATCTCTCTCTCATATCTTACTTTATAAATAGGGGCCTGTGTATATCACCGATCATATACTTCGTTTTGAAGTCGTCTATCATAGATCATTAGCTCATTTTGTAGTCCTCTCGATTGATTCTTTGCCATCCCGAAGGCGCCTAAGCTGTCTCTGTCATTGTAAGCCCTTCCGTCCATCACCTATGCGGTTTTGGTGAAGAGATCTCTACGAGCGACGCCCAGCTGGGGGAGAGGGCGGGGGCTCGGCGCCGAGAAGCGGATGAGCGGCTCGGCCGCGGCTCCACGGCTCAGTCTCGCGAGCGGACTCGTCGCGCGCACGCGCCGCGCCCCCTGCGCACGCGCACCCCGCGCCGGGAAATCTGCGCGCAGGTCGCCAGTGTTCGGTTGTATTTGCAAACAAACCGCCCTAATTTTTCGCACGAGTGAAAATTGTTCCCCGCCCACTGAGAAGAATACGTCGACCCCGGAATGGTGAGTTTTACCCCCGCGGTGCATCGTGCAGATTTCGCCCTCGACCGTCGAATATTGCGAACGCAACGGCGACGCAACCAAATCGGCGAGCTTAAAGCTCGATCTTATAAAAGTGTTTCATTCATAGCTTTTTCGCTATAAATATCGAGAACAGCGTGGCGAAAATCACGCGATGACAATAACTTCGCTATAATGTGTGTATCTGAGCGATTTTATCTTGAAAAAAATAAATATACAGAAATAGTCTATGCTAATTTATTGCTATGGAGTGAACGCGAAGACGGCGTGAATTTGATTTAAAAAAAATATATTTAATTGTAACGTAACAGTGTTCGGTGACGATTGATCTGTCGATCGGAAAGCTATCAAAAACGCTCGGCTTTTAATGTCACGCCGGATTAAATGCGCGATACGTTAAAACCTAGCGAGGGTACATAATTTTATTATCGTCGCGATGTTTATCGTAAATCGTCTCGATTTAATATTGTATGCAAATAACTTATTCCGTAACAAATTTTCTCCGGGATCGAATGTTCGCCTCCTTATCCGTTGCACCGCCGATAAAAGTGTTTGATCGGTTTCGAATTTCCAGAGCGTTTGCGTCTCTCTAGACGTCTCGGAACCGCGGAGATCGTCCGGGATGTTTGACGACTCGCCCTTTTTTTGTTTACGAGAAATATTTGTGGACGTATCGATATTTATTGCGCCGCTAAGAGGTTTGTTCGGGTAAATTATCTCGTTTCCATCCGTAGACCCTTCGACGCCATATATAGAAGGTTTAGAAATCGAACACGATCTATTTTTCCTTGTTTACGGCGGAGACTTAACACCTCGGAATCTTCGACGGTTCTCTTTTTTTATTCACACTTCCTTAAAAATGCGCTCTTTTTCACACCCCGACGTCGCTTAGGCGCAGTCTAAATAAAAGCTACGAGGAATGACGCTTCATAATTGGTGTGGGTATGCTTTTTTTTTTTTAATTTTGAAAATGCGGAGAATTTTTTAATCGTCTCGTTGACCGCCTCCAGAATCGATAAATATGTGTCGTTCTGTGGTGCGGTCTCGTTGATGACAATTTAAAGGTATATCGAATACTGTATGACGATTGTGGCGGAGGTCGCAGTCGATCCGCACTTACATACTTTCCGGCAAACAAGAGAGTAACACTCCTGTAAAACGGCTTTCGAGTATCCGAGAATCCTCTTCAAGATTTACGTTCAAACATGTCAAGTCGCCGCATTCCATTAACTGTCGCGGTCAAAAAATTGAATTTATACCTTCCCGATAGCGATCTGTTTCGCATTAGTTTGCATTGCAAAAAACACTGCAACGGTTGATTGAATCTTGAAAAAAAATATGACTTTAAATTTGGCGCGACGATAATAAGGATTTAACAAAAATAATCGCACTCAGCTTTTGCACGAAACGGTTTAAACATTTCAAATATCGTATATCATTATTATTTCGACCCGAGCTTTTCTGAAAAAATAAATAATTTCAAATATATCATTAGTCGTTGGGTGAGCACTGCATTTTCTGCAGTTTTATGACTTTCCTTATGTGGAACGGCGACAAAATCTTTTCTGTGAATTTTCCATAGAAGTGCTAGCTTATGTAAACGTATTTATACATATTAATTATTCACAAATCAGTTCCTATTTACAACATTGCTAAAAAGGTCATCCCACCCAAGTGTCATTAAAACCTACCTCATAACCAAAACAAAGGATAAATGCGACATGAATTTTTCCCCGATTTTCTGTAATAGGAAATCGCTTCCTGTCGTTGCTTAATATTTACGTATAAACGATATATCATTTTTCCTTTTTCAGGTGTTAAGTTCGGCGAGGCGCCAAAACCCACGCACGTGCAGAAACTTGTCGGATTGAGTGCGTCGGACGATACCGCCAGTGGTGCTAGAACCCCCCAAAGTTTGAGATATGTGAAAAGTGTTGTGGTGCATGCATGCAACAGGTGTCGTGCGGTGGTCCAACATTGA
Source organism: Philopotamus ludificatus (assembly GCA_022495035.1). NCBI lineage: Eukaryota > Metazoa > Arthropoda > Insecta > Trichoptera > Philopotamidae > Philopotamus > Philopotamus ludificatus. The sequence goes on along the minus strand of JAGXCT010036502.1, from coordinate 101,552 downwards.
TGTAGTGCTACGTGTCCAGCTCGTTGCCGAGGAAGCCTCATAAAGTACACGCGGAAGGGGCCAGAACTTGATTTGGTGTTATCCGAAATGCTGTGATGCCCTTTGATGAGCCGCCTTTTCGGCGGACGCTGCAACATCTGGCCACGAATAATTAATCGGTGAGTTACGACCCGGACTGTCTTCTCTCGTCTTCAGGTAACAGTGATCGCAGTCGCGGAAGGTCGACGGCGGATTCGGTCCGATACACCTCTGCCCACGGAATTATGACATTTGCCTACCGAATCGGCCACCTGTAGGCACGCCACTTTAGATAATCAAGTAATTTCTATAATAAATTAGATAGATAAGCCGAATTAGGAGAATATAGGCGTATTTTATTATAATAGTATATGGAATTTACACGGAAATCTGTATCAAATGAGATAAAAACATTCGGAATTTCGCAACAAGCCTATAAATTATGTTATCGAATCGCTAAAATATCTGATGGAAATTATCAGTAATATTTAACATATTATTTATTAATAAAATGTTTCTATATTTCAATAACTGATTTAATTCCTATATATTTGATAATATATTCTAATATGAATGTGAGAAAATCCTGAAATAATATTTTCACATTGTATTCGTTTAATTTTCAATGAATATTTTGTATATGAATCGCAAATTAAATTAGGTATTTGCATAATAATTAGAAATAATTGAGGTAATTTATAAATAATTCTAGCTGTCAGCTCAATTTCAAATTTAGGACAATTCACTGATTTTTAATTGAAAATGTCAGGTTCGTAGGTTGGGTTGTAGAAAATTTGTAGGGCAGCTTTTTTTAATTTTACAACTACTATGTATCCAGGGGTTTTTATCCAGGGGAATTTTATTCCTTTCAAAATAGTTTCCTTTAAATAAACTAGTCAAGGCGATGGGGTCTAAGTATTTGGGACCCTAAGTTTTTGATTTTTCTCGATTGACTCTTTTAATATGAATCCTGTGTCATACTTTTTTTTATTTAACGAAAAAAGTGTAAAGAATAAATATTATAAATATTATTGACCTTTATTGTCCGCAATTGCGAAAAAAACAACAATATTCGCTTCTGTTGCCACGGGCGTGATGTTTACTCTTGCTCGCATCCGGTACAATGTGCCGGGTGCGAGTAAAACCATGCGATTGACACGTGCGGCGAGAGCGGCAGTCGACGGCGGTGTTGTCTCAGGTGCCCATTTTTTTAAAAAAAAGTTAAAAAAGGGTCTATTAATAGAAAAAAAGCGAAAGCGAAATTTTGTATGGCGGTTAGCTTTTTTGGCGATTCTTAATTTATCCTCTTAATGATGGCAAAACATTGTCCTTTCGTGTATTTTTTATCTTCGAGTATAGGAAGAAATTGCAATGTGTCATATGCGACCATATTTGACCAACAACACTTTCTACATTTTTTCTTCCATTTACAATAAAACGTCACCAAGCTCAGTGATATCCACCGTTCACAGAAGGAAGGATTTTCCTTTTGCTGTAAAATCCATCATAGCTTTTTCGTAAACGATTATAATACAGCAATAATATTTAATCTCCAGTTACAATTTGCTTAAAAATCAGATCAGCTTGGTCAGTTTTTTCTTTTCCAATTAATCCGATAATAGAGATATTGTCAATTCATTCCTTTGTGGAAAAAACTACTGAACATCTTTAAAATTATTTCAAGTGCGGTTCTTCAGAGACATTATTGTCAAACTTACGTCTTAATCTATCTTCTAAAGATTTGAAATAATAGTAATGTGATGACGAAAAAATTTGATAAATATGATAGATGAAAGAAAATTTTTGAAAAAAGTTCTAGGGTTACTTTTAGATCTCGGTTGTCAATTCTTAAATTACTCAAATTTGTTTAAATATTCTTTTACAATTAAAATGATTTTGTACTGTTGATCATAGACAGCCTATATCGTCGTTAATTCTTCAATTTTTTGAAGATGATGACCCTACTATATATATCTAGATATCGCTATCTAATGGATCATCGTTTATTAGCTAAATTCATCCTACTTTTTTTATTTCAATCCACTGCTAATATTTATTAAGTTTAAATATATCCTATAAAAATAATATATTAGGCATACAAATTATCTGAAGTCGTCGGCAATATGTGTCATTAGATTTGCATGTCATTCCGTTGAATACACGTGGAGTCTTATCGAGATAGCAAATATATTATGTCTAGACATTAGTTTATTTATTTAATTTGCAATTGACGTTAAATCTTGTACAAGCCGTGAAAGTGTCGGCGAATGTTCTGAGAGTAATCCGATTCAAGTGTTGATAAAATGTATATATTCTCAGTTTTTTTTTTAAAAACTTGCATCCAATACTATTTAGATATATTTTTAAATCATCGATTCTGTTGAAAAGGTTAATATGATACTAATAAATAACAAGATTAAAAAACCAAAATAGACGCATTTCCATAATCTGAAAGCATACATTTTTGTTGAAATCCTTTAATTTAACAGTTTGGCATTTGAATTCGTGTAGGAGAATAACATTTGCGTAACAATTAATTTTCAAAAAATCCTGTCGTCTATAATATTATTAATGCCGTGAAATAATTTAAAACATATATACCATGAAATTTAAGTTTATTTTAATATTCGATGATATATGATGGCCTTTTCACCGTCGCAATAAAAGTCTTAACGAAAGTCTTCAGGCTTTACGAGTCGCGACTAATTGGCACACTTATTTTATATATTGTGCCGCTGTATCTCGTTCGAATATTATTTTTATAGTACATACAGAAAAATTATCTATATTATTATTTAACGGATCAAATTTACGACATAGTAAATAATTTATTATTATTACAAGTGTCAACCGGCGATATGTATTAATTCCAAATTATGGCACCATTCTTTTTTCTGGTCAGTTATGAGTGTCCTATTTGAAATAATGAAACAGGTATTTCTTAGATATGTGTAATTTTTAACCATCTTCAGCGTGAGCGGTAACGTTTGAGATCTTGGGTGGCATATGGTAATGCAACTCATAACTATGAAACATGTCAAACATTAACATTTATTACATATGTCCTCAATATTATTATTATATTCAATTTCGCACTTCTGTAAAATGTTACTATGTGTCAATGTTTGATTTTCTTCCATATTTTATTTAATTATTGTAGGAATTAAATAACTCGTTCTATGATATCCGGTTTTTTTTTTATCAAATCGTTCAATTCGGGTAAAACGAGGGTCATAAATTCAAATTATGCCACTTCTCTCAATATATCTATCAACAAATTTGTAGCTCGTAAATTTCACACGTACTTATTTAAACTCAATGCATTTTTTTCTTAAATAATTTGCTGCACACTTTCTAGTTTTAATAATTCCGTTCTATTGTGCATTAATATTTCATTATTCGACTATGGCAATCGTTTAATGACAAAAACTGATAAATATGCCTTAATGATGTGGCTATATTGAATTATTTTGAATAAAGTGTCGATAAATTGTCGAATCAATTTCATATTCGAAATACGGTGGCGTCCGCAAAGATTTGTGAGATCAAGAGGTTAAGCTTTAAAATTTCGTATACGCATATAAACATATTTATATGTATATTTAATAACAGGAAATTTATAATTTTACGTTGATATAATATTTAACAATCGCGCAAAATGCATATTTTATGATTCATAAAATGTGCATTTAAATGTAATGAGATTTTAGAATTTATAACTTAACTCGACACAGTAGTGAGAATGGCTTAATAATGCAATTGCAATGTATTAGATTAAATTCTCAAGATTATATTTATATGCATTTCAATATAAAAAAAAATACTATATATGTAATTTTTACGATTGAGCCTGGTCTCAATGAAATTGCTTCATAGCGAGATCTTCTCAGATAGCGCGTGTCAATGAAAGAGTCACCGGTAACATTTTTCAAATGTATTCCAATAATTAGAATAACCACAAGTTCAACCACAGTTCGATAGCCGTGAAATATATTATTGGTCAGCCACGTGCACCACATCTATTGATAGAATCACTATGTTTCGGTGAAACGTGCTTAACATAAGTTACACCTTTCCACGTGTTGCACTCTACATATAAACATTTATGCCAGAATCTCTCGAGCAATGCTTGCTCACCAACTATTTATTTCCACTCTTAAATACAAACATATTGACATATTGGCATACATGGCACTAGGCGGTAAAATAACTACTGAAAAGTTGCTTTATATGGCCCGATACATGCCGAGGAGGCTGGATTTATTTATTTGTCAAATAACAAAAATATTTAACTAGATACATCGATACTTATCTAAATCAATTTGGATCAAAACCACCGCGAAGGAAGTATCTCTGTATTTTTATTATATAATTAATTTGATTTTTGTATTATAAGATTAGATAGACACATCAGACGTTATATGCTATTGTTTTCTGAAACCATGATTGAAGTATTAAGGGTACGCAGCTTTCAGTTTTAAATTCAATGATTAAAATATCGGGCAATAGAAACTTCAATAATTCATTTTATTAATAATATTTTTTTATATACACAGCAGTGGTCTATTTAATGTACAAGGTTTGTCAGCAACTGCCAATTTTCCTTTTCGTCTGAGATTTTATATACATATTATATAAATTCATCAAATATACTAGAAAAAGTCTAAAGAGTAAAAGAAAAAAAAATCGACTTAATATATATTACTCGATCAATTATTAATTATTCATTCTTTCTCGATAGCTATAACTTTCTTCCGTCTTTCTAATCATTTTAATATGCTATTTGCATAAAAATCTTTTGATTTGGATGAAAAATAGACATCGAGACCAGTTTTTACGTCTTCGATATTCTTAAAAAAAATTGTCGGATAAAAAATGCTGCATAGATCTAAATAAATGGTAATCCGATGGAGCAAGATCGGGTGAATGTGATGGATGAACAGTTACATTCCATTCGTAATTCAATAATTGTTAAAAAATGTTTTCATTAATGTTTTCGTTTCTTTTGAGCGTTTCAGCTTATCGCAATATAACTGTGCCGTTATTGTCTTGCTATATTTTTAAATTTTATAATAAATAATTCCTTTACAATCCCACCATATAATAACCCTGCTTAATAACCTTCTATAAACCATGCTTATGAATCGTGCAGATTATTTTTGAATGTTCTTGCACTCTAGACCAAGAGTATCCGGCTGTATCTAGAATAGATTAGGTCGAATTTGATTCAACTTTTATTTGTAATATCCCATTTTCCATGTTCACTACCCTCTTACGCCAAGGTTTATTTTATAATTTAAAATATTCACTTTTAACATCCCTCATAATTCCTACAATACTAAAAATGGAAGATTATAGATGGTCTTACATATATTTTTTTTATGCAAAAGCTTTAAGCTTATTTCTCAGATGCTGATAGTAAGACACTGGCCTAAGAACATTGCATCATTGCATAATTCTACGCTTCACAGTATCCGGATCATTGGCCAGAAAATGGATGAATCGCTTACATTGTGTGGAATTTAATGGAAAGCTCATTTAAATTCACTGGGTCAGAGTCATTGATTTTCTGGCCTTCTTCAATGCTCTCATCAACCGATTGTTAAAAGTCATAATTGGGAAAGTTTTCAATTACCAGCAGTACTAATTCTTCAGACTGGATCTGGAAACAATCAATACCATTCATTGGACATACAAGGTCTGGTAATAAAAAAATGCGTATTATTTAAATACGCGTTTTGTATAAATCCAATTATCATAATTTTTGTTGTTGTATTTGTACATTTTTCCCTGACCTATGTTGACACTAGTGGCTATTTTGGATTAGTAAAAATAAAATTGAATGGGGATAATTTTATTAGCCAAAAAAATAACAGTAACATCCATCAGCTCCATACTTGCTGGTTATAAAATAAAATAAAAATCCACGTATAATTGGCATTTTATTAACCGATCTGTCACGGCGGCTCGAGAACAACGGCGTCGTCCGAATCGCATCAATTTACAATGGAAAATATACCCCTAGCATTTTAACTTAGAATGCTAAAAAACATTCTAATGCTTCATAATTTGGTCAATATTTTGGATTTTTTAACTAATCAATATGACGCGTAAGTGACGCGCGAACTCGGAGATGTCCCGCCGCAGACTAGGACACGCTGCGAAGGAGAAAACCATCGCACCCGTGCCAATAGAAACAAATATTATTGTTTTTATTTTTTTTGCAAATGCGGAAAATAAAGGCCAATGTTTATTTTTATTTATTCTTTAGACCTTTTTAGACAAATACAAAAGTTTGTGACATTTTGGGGATATTAAATGAATTATTCGAGAAAAATCAAAAACTTAGGATCCCAAATATACCCAATCGGCTAGGTTAATATTGAAGTGTTAGAGACAAAAGTTTATGGTGCATCTGATGGGGATACAATTAATAATGATGAATAAATAACGATTAAAAAAACTCATAATTGATGACATAGTTCGAATATTTATCCAAATGTCACAGATTCATTCGTTATACAAATCTGTACTAAATCTACACCAACGTTCTCTTATATTATTAATATATATATTCGCAGATTAACTTAAATGTCATTTTTAATATTTGTTATAACAGTGTTTTGTGTAAGAGTCGATAATACCCCGATTTATGTTCGTTTTTATTTTCCATTTTGATTTATGCGTCGCCATCGCATTTCTGTCAGTGTGCGTTGGAATTGTGCGAAATTATTGCATTGGTCCGATGCATCTAGCCACTCCTCGGTGGGTGTCAAACATATGCAAATCCAGCTCGGAGATCCAGAGCCACGCGCATAACTCTCGATCTCCACGGCCGATAACGCCACGTTTACATCGATTACAAAGCGTATACAGAATTGTTAGCGACTTAATCCGAATTTATATCTAAACATGTTATATCGCTGTATAATTTAGCAATATACGAAAATCATTTTATTTGTCTATAGCCATATTTAAAGGTATTATTTGGCGTGCTCGGTTCCAGCGCGCAGCGGTGGGTCGACATTATTGGTCAACGTTTAGAAATCGTCTTTGCATTGGACTTTTTTTTAGAATAAATTCATATGCGTAATCCTCATTATGTATTATTTATTAACGAATTGTGACGACGTTAATTTTATTAATGAATTTTTGAGCTTTAATTAATTAAACGTTTTCGTATGTTTAGTAGTGGGAACGAATATGTTTTAAAATGGGTTCGATGAAATGAGAGGGAGTCAATGCGTGGGCTTTGGTACATCACGCTGTCTCGATTTGGTAGGAAGAAATGTTTTGTTGCACATGCTAACAATTCTTAAACCGTTATACAAGATGTTAACACATGTATTAAAATTAAATGTCTCTTCGTATTGGCGTTAAGTCGAATAGAACTGTTTAAAACGTTATTTGAGTACAAGTAAAAGTCATGAACTCTTTTTAAATCATAAAGATAAACATATTATCGATCGCATAGTAGAATAGTTTACTCGATATAAATTTTGGTATTATAAAGCTGCAGGTAATAAAAAAAATATTCAAATATCAATGACTTATATTTTTATTTTTCACATAGAGTATATATTATAATTAATAAAATAATAATTAAATCTTCATTCTAATTAGTAACCATAACTAAAAGTCAAAGCCTCTTTTGTCGTTCATAAAAATCAGCTTCCAGAAAACCAGAAAAATCAGATTTTTTTTTAACGAAAACATTCTTTCGCGTTTACACAATCTTATTTTCTTGTTCAGTTGTCTTTGTTTCTTCGCAATAAAAATATTTTAGAATTTTGGAAGGAAAATAAAATTGCACATCCTCATTTGTACAAAACTGTAGTAGAGGTTTTATGAAATCCTGCAAACGTTAGTTTTAAAAGGGCTTCCCTCAGCTTAAATTTTATTTCAAAGAGATAATTTAGATAATTAAAATGAAAATACATTGAAAGATAGATGTTATTATATTATAAAAAAATATAACCCAAAACCCGGAAACTGTGTCCTAAACTCCCTTCGGACAACTCGATTGTTTTCACAAAACATATACTTCTAATTTTAATTAATTATTATTACTATTCTATCATTTTTTATGGTAATCTAATTTTTTTCACTAAGTGTGCCAGACGAATTGGCCCAAAAGATTTTTTAGCAAACAACTTGAACCAATTTTTTTTTAAATTAATTTAAAAGAAACAATGTTTTTTTCTAATCGGATATAAGATCAAATCCTATAGATGCTCTTTATTCATTTTCCCAAAGAATGTCACTTTTAATATGTTTGTAAAAAAAATATAATGATAGTAACTCAAAGATTCAACTATTTTTTTAAATTATATGTTGTCTGCTTGTATATATTAATTTAAATATTAAAGAAAATAGATTAGGAATAGAAAATTTTGGAACCTTTTCTAATTTTATCAGGATTTTTATTTTAGAGAGTCAGAGAATACTCAGATCCTCAAATGGATTGTAAAACGATTTTCATCTATTTTTTATGAATAGTTGTGATCATATTAGGCTGAAATAGAAATGGATTTATTTATTTATTGAAATTTAGACAGAATTTTATAAGTAATAAGCGTAAAATTCAACTTGATCTATTACTGGTTTTACACTTCAAATTGGACGTTTTGCAAATCAAATTGGACGTTTTACAAATCAAATTGGACGTTCACAAATCAAATTAGACGTTTTACAAATCAAATTGGACGTTTTACATGACAAATTGGACGGTTTGCAAATCAAATTGGACGTTTTACAAATCAAATTGGACGTTTTCAAATTAAATTAGATACCTCATTGTATTTTATAAATATTCCTTTGCAGCGGCTGCAGGTAATTTCATATACATGTTCATGAAATATTTGTAGCAATTTAAAGTAGTGACAGTTTCAACAGACTCATTTATCACGTTTTCTAAATTTTGACAATTTGATGGATCCGCCAACAAATTCCTTGCAGAAAATTTAATTTTTGAAAATACCTTTTCAATTGGATTCATCATTGGTGAATATGGTGGCAAAAAAATTAATGTGTGACCGGACTGTTCAACAATATCACGCACTTCTTAAGTTTGGTGGATGCTTGCATTATATAAGATCAACCATACAGCATTTAAATTCATTTCATAAATATTTATAAAATAATTGTTATCTAAATATCTTTTATTTATTTAAAAATGTACGTAATATGTATATTTATTATAAATGTACAACTTTTTTATAAAATACAATGAAGTATCTAATTAGATTTGTAAAACGTCCACTTTGATTTGTAAAACGTTCAATTTGATTTGCAAAACGTCCAATTTGATTTGCAAAACGTCCAATTTGATTTGTAAAACGTCCAATTTTGAAGTGTAAAACCTGTATAGGAAAACTTTTGTGATAGGTTTTGATATCAATTTATAGATTTTTATGCATATATTTTTTCAATGATATGTACATTGTATTTTTTCCTAGATATATGTCAAATATTATCTATATATAATTTAATGTCATTCCTTAGCATGACATTGGATCATTTTGTCATTATCATTATAAAAAAATGGTTTTAAAATAAGATGTAAATAATGTTCACTATTTTGAATAAATATTTTATTCGTTTAAACTTCGAATCGAAATATTTCGAATAAATCTTATTTTTGTCAATCTCCTGAATTATAAGCAATTACAGATATTGATTTTTTTCTCACCTTTTCTGCATTGTAATGATTTGAATTGAGGCCTATGCAGAATATTACCATTGCCGGTTATCGTCTCTGCTCGTTTACAGCTATATGTTTGTACCAACATCTCTTTAGTACACCCTCAAAGTGGTTATTGGCGTCTATTCCTCCATATATTTTATTAACTGTTCAAGAACGAATACGAATAGGCGAATGTGCGAGTCTTCAAGGCGAAAGTTGTGTGGCTGTTGAAACGGCCAATCGGCAACCAGACGGCAACTAGCTGGTCGCTATTTGCGATAATTACTGGTCGCTTATTGGTTATATTTTATTCCGCTTTATGGGTCTGCGGTAGACCTAGAGAGGGGCTACGGCTTCGTCGAGGAGACCCGAACCAGTCTGGACACAATTACTAATGCCAATTAGATGGAGAAGAGTGGGTAGAATGTGGACATAGTTTGAATATTAATTATATGGAATATCTAATTAAAACTGAATTTAAACCGGAAACATATCGAAGAACGAATCGACCGCCATAGATAATTCGTGTTGGATATACTTAATGTTTGTGCTAATATAGCAAATTTTAGTGATAAATAATTGAGATAAAAAATTCTGATGCAATATCGCAAGGCATTACATACAAAATATCAACATAAATATTTATTATCAAATTTTAATGTTTGTTTATTATAAAAAAAAATCAAATATTGGATCTATCTAAATAAGCCCTTATCAAATGTGTATACAAATCAAATCGATACAACGACATTCTTGTACTTATTCACAATCGTTTGATTTAATTCAAAGCAAAGAAATTTCGTCAAATATTGCATGTGTGGGATTCCAAAAATGTTAAAATTTCCATAATGCGTGTATGCATATAACATAATTTAGATATGGCTACCGTAAATATTCAATCAACCATTTTAGTGCCGAATGTTGACGAAGCCCCCATATAACACGCACCGTGGGCTGTCCATTCACATGTGTCCTACCTGAGATACTTATTCAAATGAATGAATCAGCGGCGCATAGTAAATGTAGTATTCGAAACGGTCGTAAAAATGATATCGGCTTTTATTGACGTTTCATATGTAAATTAATGGTCGGCGTGTTAGATCTGTATCTGCTGGTATAATTTTATTGTAAATCTTCGCGAGTCACACTCGGACGCTGATAAAGAAATCAATTTCGACAACAAAATCAATTTTTCGTCACTCCGAAATTAGTGTTTCTGTCACAAAATTAATAATAGTTAAAATTCTTGTTCTTGAATATGTGTACCGGTTTTTGTTACCTAGTGACTGATCTAACTGATGAAGGACGTTGTTGCAATTTGTAATAAAAATGTACAATTGAATTATTTTTAAAATTTGCATCAATTACTATGCGAATTTAACAATAATTATATATGTATAATATTTATTTAATTTATTTTTTATTTTTCATTAAACATATTACAAGCTTATTACTAAATTGAAAATAATGCCATTAAATTTTGCGAGTTAGCTCAACGCATTATATTTTTTTTAAGACTTCACTTTCATTATATTATTAACCATTTATTCTCGAATGCCGCCATAGAAGCGGCATTGACGTTTTCCGTATCACTTGAATGCCACCGCTATGACGGCATGCAACAAATCAATTACGTATCATTTATAAAATTATTATTTTAGGTTTTTAATTTTTTTTTTGAGTCGTGAAGCGATTACATATTATTATTATTATTTTTTTTTTTGTATACATATGATATTAATCCACTTTCCCTCATTTCTGAGGATCGTGACCATGTGCATGATTCCCCTTATGGAGGACCATGGAAATGGTTTTCATGGGAATATATAGTGCAGTGGTTTCCCGTTGCCTTCTGCACCGCAGTGGTTTTTTTATACTGAAAAGCGCTGTTGCCCGCTTCCCAGCTTATATATGAAGGTCGTCAGCCTTCATCCCACCCTCTGTTGGACCAGCGTCACTCAGAAGTATTCAGAATGGTCACCCATCTGAATACTATCTGATTAGGTTTTTAATATTCACTATATTTATAAACAATGATAATATTGCACAAATTAAAAAATAATCATTTATTAAATAACACGTGTTTAGGTATTGAGGACTTCGAGTGCAAAAGGTTAACCAGGGTCGGCTCGTCCGTATACACTGCGGACCTAAAGCATCCCCCCAAGCAAATTGAGGAAAAATATATTTTTATATATTAATATATATATAGCGTATATTGATTCTGTATAATATAATCTTTGAAAATATTAATTAAATTTATATTTTCATATACCATGAGCCATGTTTGCACGTCAGCACCACTAGCGTCGTGTATTAGATAGACGCGAGGCGGCAGGAGAGAGGAGGGGGGGGGGGGTTCTCCTCGCTAAGCGTTGGATCTTTATCTAACTGCCAGTGTTATTCAAACATTTTTTTCTCACAGCAAATTTTAATTTAAGTAAGATTACTGGGTTTCTCTATCTGTTTAGATCAGTGGTTTTAACTGTGTTCGATCGAACCCCAGGGGTTTTTTAGGGAGTCGAATTACGATAATTAAAATAGAGAACTCTAAGATTATCCCATCGAAGTCTCGTTTTGGTTAATCTTTTCAGACGTAAGGAATCGCCATAGAAAATATATATATTGATATGTTTATTTATTGTGCTTTAGCAGATTCATTAATTCAAAATAAATACGATTTTAATCATAAGCATTGTTTATACTTCGTATAATTATTGTTATAAAGTAATTTCAATATTCTTTCATCAATATCAAAATCAAATTGTCTCTAAATATTTAAAAAAAAAAAAATAATCTCATATTATTTTTGACAAATTTATTCTCTATTCAAAAATTTTATTACAAATTTTCAATAAAACAAATGTTATTTATTACTATTAAAAACACTTTAAAATATATAAAACTATGGTTCATTATACACGTGATAGCTAATTATTGTACTATTGAATATTCATTATTTAATTTTATCGAAAAATAATCAAAGCCGTTATAAATTGTAGTTTTTATTAGTAATTAAATCTCAAATTTGCTTGGTCGTTAAAACACACTGTTAGTTAATTCGTAATAAAAGTTAATTTATTGCTCAATAAAAGATAAATTGTGGTTGCGTTAATTTCTTCGTAATCCAAACGAACATTTCGCAAAAAGCTAAGAAAATACATATATTTCTCTGCGGACTTTGGTTACAATAGATTTTTTATTCAGACTATAATAAAAATTCATGAAAGTCACACATTATATCGTGTAAATATCCTTTTTTTAATATTATATTCAATTTGACATTATGATATAAGTCTAGGTCAAGGGTATAGATAACAATGGGATTTGCTTTACTATAATAAAAAAAGATAGAAAGTTGTCTTATTTTCGAAAATATAATTTGAATATCTGTACTATATATCAGAACCAATGAAATTGTATAATCTTTGATATTAACAATTAAACAATTTTCTACAAATGTCATATATCAATATTTAATAATACGTTGTTTGATAGATATGTTTATATGTCGGTTGTAAATGCAGGTATATAATTTTGCCAAAGGGACTAATAAAGATATAAGATTTTGTAACGACTTTCTGATGAAATTTGAGATAATAAACCGATACACAGAATATTTAGAAAATAGTATCTGATATGAATTATTAAAATTCATATCGAATTATTTAATTTCCAAAGTTTTAATATGAAATAACTATCAAAACTTTTTCTTTATAGTCAAATCAAAGTTAGAAGCATTATTGATATAAATATTATAAATATTAACCAATAAGTAATAGTAACTAACATTTCGAATAGGTTTGTCAATATATAATTCCATCTAAAAAATCTATTATTTTTTTAGAATAAATAAGTGCGGCTTTACTTCACCAACATTATTATCAACTTTAAGCATTGATACATCTTCTAATAATTTGAAATAATAGTTGTGCAATTGCATAAATTTGATAAATACATGTATTAATATGATGGATGAACAAACATTCTCAACTAAATTTTTTATCACGACCGTTTATACCTGAGAAACTCAAATTTTCTTTATTTAGAAACGTTTATATCAGAGCTTTGAATCTCATTCCGGTTAAATTAAAAAAAAAATACATTGTCGTTAAAAATAATAATGCTCTTTTTGTTTTCGGTTTTCAAATAAGTTCCGAGTGATGATTTTGTAAATCTTTAATTTTTGTATTAATTTTTTTTACTATAATTTATAACGTTTTATTTTTTCTTTTGTAATAAGCATAGCCTATGAATAGATAACAATAATTAGTTACCTAAGCCAGAATAAATCGATATTTTTTTTGGTTCAGCAGCGGTTTTTGTTCCGTCAAACATAATAAGTTTTTGGTTTTCGATTCAGTTCCGTTTCGAAGCCCTACATATGATATACGTAAATACATACGAAATAGATATTGTTGACCATATCTTTAATTGTTGACCAAAGATAGGCAATCTTCGTCGATAATTCTTCAATTGTTTGAAGAGGATTTGATTTCACAAGTTTGTTATCTTAATTTATGGGTTTTTTCTATCTACGTCTCTGTGGTCTCCGTTCTTTTTTTTATTTTCAAAACCAATAATGACACTATATTAAAATTTCACGGCGGCTTGGAAATAACCGCGTCGTCCGAAGGGGTCATATCAGAGACCCCACGCGTTTCTGCTCAAGATATTAATGAATTCTTCATCAATATCTTATCATGCCTTTTGGATTTTTTAACTAATCATAATGACGCGTAATGACAAGTATACTCGGCGACGTCCCGCCACAGACTGAGCATTCGCCGTTGGCTGCAGCTCTCGTCGCACGTGTCAATCGCACGTTTTCACTCGCACTCGGATTTTAACTATATCAATATGACGCGTAAATAACACGCTCACTCGGCGATGTCTCGCCGCTATCTGGGGTCTTGCAGCACGTATCACTCGTACGTTTCACTCATACGTTTCACTCGTACGTTTCACTCGGACTTGGCACATTGTACCGGATGCGAGTTAGTAAAAATATGGTACCGTGGCAACAGAAACGAATATTGTTGTTTTTATTTTTTTCGCAATTGCAGACAATAAAGGACAATGATTATTTATAATATGTATTCTTTAAACTATTTCACACAAATAAAAAAAGGTTTGTGACGTGTAGGGTTTATATTAAAATAGTTATTCGAGAAAAATCAAAAACTTGGGTTACCCAATGTACTCCATCGGCACGATTAGGTTAATATCTGAGATTGTTTCTAATGTTTAGATTGGTTTATATTTATTCCTCACAATTCAAATTTACATATATTGAGACATATTTGATTTTATTCTTATTGGCTTTAACTATTTTTTTATTTATTTTTGACTACGATGGATGAATGGCACAACAGAAAGATTCCAAATCGCCATTCATCCATATAAAGATTTGATAAAGATTCGATAAACATTCTAAAGACTCTAAAGATGCAACGGGAATTAGTCTCTCTCACACTAATATTCCCCAAGTGTCGAACCACGACACAGGTTAATTTTTTTTAATATTATTTCAGTTGGATTGAAATTTATATTAATTGTTTTATATAAATATTTATTCAACACAGAATAGATGGCATTGAGTTAATTAACTCCAACTCGCCAAACTACCCACATAAATATTATTTGTATATAACATGCGGAGGTAATGGGTGTTTTCCTCTTACATACCCCTGCCCAGTGTTTTAAAGAATTCCCTGAATTCATAGTTTTCGTCGGTCACCTATCCGACTTCTAACTTAGCTCAGTCTTACTTGCATTATCGAAATATATGCATGTTACCTACAAGCCATAGCACTGGTTAAATATGTAATTTTATCATGCATAAGCCCGTATAATAACCGCATAAAACGAGGACGGATAGATTTATGTATCTTGTCAGAGGTGCTCAACAGTAAGGATTAAAATGAAAACTAATTACCCCGATCAGCAAACTAATTTATTAAGCCAGCCTGCCAAACGGTTATACTCGCGTTTAAACGACATCGTAAAATCCATGGACCAACGATTGGTGACAGTTCGGCTTGGTTTAATTTCGCCACGTGTTTGTGTGCATTTTAAAACCACGTGTCTACACAATACACGGATGCCGGAGACAAAATCCGGTAATAAAATTAAACTCAGAAAACATTAGAGTAACATAGGCAAAATATAATCCAGCAAGATCGGTAGACGGATCGATCGAGATTAAGCGTTATACCCATTTTTTTTTAATTATCTCGTAAATGTATAAATAGTTAGGTGCTATTTTGGTGCTTTTATGGGGTACGGCAAAATATCGACATGTATTTATTGTTCCCTCGGTGCGGTCGTCGAGAATACCGAGAACATACGGAGCCGTGGTATAATGTCTTTATGAAAGCAATAAATATATTCGACCGATAAATCTGTCGTAGATCAGAAAAAATTAAGAGCTCGCGAGACATCGTTTAGACAAATTTAACTAATGTTTGTGTCCGAAATAATGTATTTGTTGACACATGGTACAAGGGTGTCTAAATATAAGACATTGTATGCCAAAAACGTTATTTTTATACGGTGTTGTAACATCGATTAAATAATCACTAATTCAGGTATAACAATTATATTTTTTTTAGCATAACTCTAAAATACTTAATCTTTCTATAATATGTGCCTAATAATTTTATATACATTAAATAAACATGAAAAGTTTACTTAATTAATATGTATATAAATTAAATTCGGTTTGATTGATTATATTTTAAGCTGACCCTTTAAATCAATACGATTTTGAACATTGTGTCTATGTTTTACATAATTAAAATAATTACCGAGAAAGAAAATTTATCTCATAATATTATCGAAATGCTTTCCATCGAAAAGTTTTCGCATGCCCTACATTAATTAATGGATTTGTTGCCAAAAAAACGGCACAGAATGGATATATTTTTTTGTTTAATTTATTGGAAAATCATTTGGATTTATTTGTTTATTTTTATGTAATCCATGAATTTTTCTTTTACGTACAAACAAAATTGGGATTTCCATTTATTTTATGTTGTATCTATTTAATATATTTTAATATAGCAGCATTTGGAATGTAATAAATTAACTGGGTATAAAAAAGTAAACATTGAATCTCCTATTTCAGAAATTTCCAACAGATGTAAAATTCCTTCGTATAAATTTAAAAATGAATCATTTTTTATTTTTGCTTTAACTTGCACACGAGAAAATAAATTTCCATATAATCCCAAAAAATAAAATTGCAAAAACCCATAAAAATTTATCTGGACTTTTAAAATATATGTATATTAAAAATTCCAGATTATTTTGTTAAAAAAATATTTTTTCAGATTTTCCAATAATTGACATCATTATGTTTGTATTTATAAATAATATTTAAAAAATAGATACTCTATTTGTGCAGTGGAACAGCGATTCTTTGCATAAATAAGCGTTCGTTGTCGTGCTTTGGTTGTTGGAAAATTGATGACTAAATATTCGTGTTAAGATATTTCTGAATATTATGGATTTGGGAATTTTGTTCGACTGAACATTTAAATTTAGTTTACAAGCATTGAATGCATGTAATAGGCCATCAAGAATGTTGGTCTTTGTCTTGAGAAATTCCGAAAGTATTTAGAATGCTAAGCTGCATCTTTATGCTTGTATCTTTTTTTATGGGTGTTGCAATTTTGAAATTCTGTAATCTTCCACGTGCATTTTTATAAAATAAAATATATCATTTAACTATTTTTTAAGACACTTTATTTTTATTTTTTTTAATTTCGCTAATTTTGCATTTCATATAACCTTGGGATCTGCCCCCCACCACGACTATTCCCTAGAGACTTTTATATATTTAACCGTCGGCGATACGCAGCATCCCTTATTATTTAGGATAATATCGGCGGCGAATAATGGTAATATTAGTCATTCGTCGAGACCATCTATTTCCGGCCGAGAATAAACAAGCAAATAAATTCGCATGGCCGCAATTGGCGGGGAGGGGTTTTCAACAGGGAGGTCGGATAAATCGGGGGTCGGAGGATCTCCCATTGCGTGCTTCAAACGTTATTCTCGGGGTTTACGACCTGCGGACACTGACATTCAGCTGGTGTATTTTCCGTATGGCGATTTTTATCGAAACCGTATATAATTTATGTGTCGTAATTGTGCAGATTGATGTGTTTTACGATTCGGCAATTGCTGTTACTTTCTCTCGTTATTGGACATTGACAATCGATGGAGAATATTAACTGACCCCGAGCAAACTTTGACTTTGGAAAAAGCAGACAGACATACAATAAGGTAGTTCATATTAGATGTAATATAATTATGATATTACAAAAAAATATATTAAACATACATCAACAGTCGCAAATACATTTTATACTTAAACATTTTAGAATTTTAAGTAGTTCTTGATAGTCATTCGATATTGATATTATTTTCAAGCAATTCCTGTTTATTATTAACATAAAGAAGGTGTTAGATCATATCTGGTAAAATGTCATTCCTGCCGTACAATGAAGATTAATCGTTTCACTCTCTATTTCAAACTTGTCATCTATACGCACATTGAATGCACAACTAGATGCATAACGCTGAAAATATTTAATTTATCATCGTACAAATAAAATGCATCAGTGTGCATTTTATTGATTATTAAGTATTTACAAATGAATTATACTGATATGGTAAATATCATTCCATTTTATTATCCATGAATTATTTATATGATTATTGATATTTATAATTTAATATAATATTGACAATTTAGATGCATAATTTATTTATATAGAAAATTAATATATTTATCGCGCCATAAAAAAATATGAATATATTTATCTGATGCCTAATTCAGATAATATCGTTTATTGATTTTTGGTCGATGTATTTTACTGCTTCAACATTCGACTGCCATAATAATGATGTCTCATTTAATAACATTTGATAGAAAAATGAATAATAATGAATAACAAAGATTATTTTTTGTATTTTTTTTATCGCAGCACATCTTCTGAAGGTTTTTCGTTTAGGAAATAGGTTTCTCCAACGTTGCGTACATATCCCGGATGTATCTAATGATGCGATTCCTATTCATGTAAATGGATATTATACCATTGACATTTGGGAAGGCTTGCAATGTCCCAATGACAGAAACGTTGTAAAATGTAATGTGGTCGAACGAAAAAATATGGATGACCTTCTCTGCAAAAAATAAATCGGTTTCTACCAAGGTATTTGTATTATTGTCGACAAATATATTGCATCTAAAAGAAAAACTAATCTAGCATTTTCTCTCCGAATATATGTCAGATGAAATTTATATTTTGTTTATTATTTGGGTTAATAATTTTTGCGTAAATAAAATATCTGCATATATGTATCAAGTACGATAATTCTGCATATGACATATTGTCTCGAGTATAATTTTATTCATAAAATATTTGTTTCTCGCAGGCATATTTATGTCCTACCCGTGGCTTCATATTATATCTTGTCTCCCAATCAAGAAAATGGAATTCGCAGCGGAATCTGCCACTGGATTAAGTATGGCGGAGTGAACTGGTTCAATGATATCTTCGGGTCATTAACGCATTAACGGTTTGCATTCGTAACACGTGCACCATCCACCAACAGCTTTCAGATAACTTATCTGTCCAAGGATACAGTGGTGTCAAAACAAACTATGCCTTCGGAATTAATTGCTTTTTAATTTGTGAGAGAATTTGTAATTTCAGAACAACGGATGTATTACAGCCATGGTATTTAACACGAAATAATTACAATAAATTATATATATTTTATAATAATATAAATTCATACTTAAATCATTATTTCTCATATTTCCTTTCATTTGTAACTTGAAACCTCAATAGTTGTAATTTTTAACACCAAAATTAGATCATAGAGACTCTCTTGCATGTTTCTAATCATTTTGTTAAAAAAATCTAACATACCAAAATGCGTGATTTTAATTTCGGTGACATTTCGAATACGTTTTATTCTTAAGGTGGATGGATCTGAAAGGGTAATAATCATAATGGCTGGCGATGCAGGATGTAGTTGGTCCTCTCAAGTAGAGCCTAAAGTTTTGGTCACGACAAAAATGAAGAATACATGTTTCTTCTTCGCTCATCTATGTCGATGGTCTTTATAATTTTATTTTATCTATGGATTTGGGTGTTTCTGTGATAATTTTGCAATTGCTTTTCTAATTTGGTCGATATTTTGGATTTTTTCAATAATCAATATGACGTGTAAATGAAAAACGCACTCGGCGAATACCCACCGCAGACTGAGCACTCGCCACATGTTTCAATAGTACGGTTTCACTCGCACTCGGCACATTTTATCGGATGCGAGAGAGAAAAAACATCGTGTCCATGGCAACAAGACCGAATATTGTTGTATTTTTTTCGTAATTATATACAATAAAGGACAATAATTATTTATAATATTCATTCTATAGACTTTTTTGGAAAAACCAAAAAGTTTGTGTCAAGTATTTTAAAATGGTTATTTGAAAAAAATCAAAAACTTGAGGTCCCAAATAGATCCCATCGGTACGGCTTGGTTAAACATGGATCTGACTCAATGAGGGATTTTTATCCGACAAAAATACTCAAAGTAATGTTAGTATTTTACCCTAAATTGCTTTAATGGCGTTGCTTACTATCAAGCTTTGAAATAAATCATCATACAACATCTGATATATCCTCCATCTCAAATTTTTGAGGTCCAATTTATTATACAGTGATTTCTCGACTTATGACAGTTCGTTTGCAACCTTCGTCGTAAGTGTTAATGGTCATATATCAAAAATCATAATCTCTGCTATTATATCTATTGGTGGATCCTAGGATTTTTCAGCGATTGGATTGATGAATTTTGTTATAAAAAAAATACCGAGATTATTTTGTACAGTTTCTTTTATTAATGAATTTCATAATAACAGGCAACTGCTTGCTGAATAAGGGTGCGAAACTCTGAGGTTCCATTATCACTGATTTTGGCCAATCGGCCATACCATGTCTTTTAGCAAAATACCAAAAAACGCCGCGATTTTTTGTACATTTTTTTTGGGTTTGATTCTTTCGAGCTTATCTACTTCTTTTAACTCCTTTAATGT
This sequence comes from Philopotamus ludificatus, assembly GCA_022495035.1. Taxonomy (NCBI): domain Eukaryota; kingdom Metazoa; phylum Arthropoda; class Insecta; order Trichoptera; family Philopotamidae; genus Philopotamus; species Philopotamus ludificatus. The sequence continues at coordinate 80,730 of JAGXCT010036502.1, read as the reverse complement.
TTTTCTGTAACTCGTTCGTTCTCAATCATACTCAATTCTGAGTTTGTTCTTTGGATTCCTCAACATCATTTTTCAGATTAAGTTATTTAGTAAATTGTACAATGACATTAGTCTCTCTACTACTTTCTTAACTATATTACAACTCACTTAATTAATATAATCTTTTAAGATGTATTTCATGTGCCATTCATACATGATGTCGTTATTTTTTTATTGCATGATAGGTGTTGTAATTTTTCTTAGATTCTTTCAATGTCTGATATTTTCCGTTCCTGCGATTGCTTGAGAAAAATAGATTCCTAATTAATGCATTTTGAAGCTCGCAATACAGTCTTGATCCATCGGCTGTAGAATGCTTGTGGTATTGGAGGGTAATAAACCACTTGTTACTTTTATTTATTTGTTTCAAAGCAATTAAGTAATCGAGGTTGTCGTAAGTCGATAACGAAATGAATATATTTTTTTAAAATAAATCCCTGCTCAGAGTTTAGTAGTTGATTTGTAAAACAATGGATTCGAAACTTCTTCTCACTGTAATGACTGAGCTACCAGTGTTTCTAACATAATATATCTACAATCATATCAATGAGCAGACACAATAGATCATAGAGTGGGTGGATGAAATTTAGAAAGCATCTGGAATTACAGATATACGATAACTCATGTTCGAGTAATATAATATTAATATTTATGGCCAACGTGTAATGGCACTCGCCTCACGATGACTGACAAACTGGCAATATCTTCGATTCAATCCAACTTCAGCGGCCATCGGCAATTTGGACCGACCATAAAATAGTATATCGCCGTAGATGTTGGCGTCAGCAGTAAATCAGTGATATTTAATAGCCCGAAGAAGAGTTGTCAGGACATGTTCAATGATGGATTGGCGCGTACATGGTGAAGTACATCCTCGCGATTGGGTGTCGAAATAATCGAGCTGATTTTAATGCGAGCCACCGGATATTCAAAGCACGGTCCGCAGGCGCCGGCGAGCTAATAAAATTTAAATCGAAATCGGCATAGTAATATGCGTATGCGCATATTACTAAGTGCGCATGCGCACTACGCCCTCGTGGCGAGACGCATTCATCGCTGAATGACAAATTGATGAGCACTTTACGGATCCGTTTACGGCGTCACGCGTCTCATGCCTTACGACAGACTTTTTTTTATGTACATTCATCAAAGATGACGGCTTCAATATTTTGATAGCTAATTGATGTTCAACATGTACAAGACTAATTTGATTTTTTTCATAAAGACATTTAACAATTTTTATTAATTACAGATTTCCTGTAAAGAAAGTTTCTTTACAATCCAATTATTACATTACAACTATTTTTATTCTTAGAATAATCCATTTGTAACCCTTTTCACTCTGAACGCCATAACTGTTGCCGTAAGTTAGTTTAATAGGCAGCTCCAAAGGCCAGAAATAATGGATAAAGACGGAATAAGTTTATGCGCCGATTCCAATTGGACGCAGCTAAATTTTACGAAATATTATTGCTTCTATGTATTGAGAAGGGTTGCAAAATGGGGAGTAACATGTTTTTATTTAAATTTATAGTTACGCGTAATTAATTCTCTGAAATATATTTGCATTAATCGATATTTTTCATATGCCAATATTTTTGGAGCAGTCAGTCGGTTTCTTCATATACGGAAAATTGCCCTCGGCGGACTATGACCCTATTTTTTATTGTGGAACTATTTTTTTAATTCCATTACAAACATAATTATTTGATAAAAATAGTAAAATAGTGTTTATAATTAAATAGTAGACTCTGGAATATAATAGAAATAATGAAACTTTTGTTTTCAAATTCAATGATACTTTTGACAATGATTACAGTGGAACCCCCAATTACACTACCCCGAATTGCGCGCTGAGTTGAAATATTCGCAAATCCCAATTGCGCGGTCGCATTCACATACAGTCAAACGTTGGCTAGCGTCTGTGTATTCAACACGTGCCAGGATATACGCACACAGCCGGACGGCTTCACTCCCCCAATTACACGACTCCAAATTACACGGTCCCGATTTTAGTGTTAGCGGGGGTTTAACTGTAAATAATAAACGTTTTGTTTTGAAATTCGATGATTCATTTGACAATGATTATTTCAATATTAGTGATGATGGCCTTTTTACGTTTGATAATGTTATTTATAATAGTGATGATTGTGAAACTTAACGTGACATTTATTCAGAATTGTGAAAAAATGGCGAACCCGCCCAAACAAATGACAGCAGCGAAATCTCTACACGAAATGATGAGGCAGATGATGAACAGAATTCAACATTCATTAATCCCACGCCATCTTCAGAACTTTAAATTTGTATCCTTTGTCTAATAAATTTTCAAAAAAAAAAAAAATTTACTATCGGTGATAGAATAGTACGGTCAAATATTCTAAGCAATTGTTTGGAACCTATTGATTATTAGAACCTATAGAAAATAAGCTAAAAAGGAACTAAAAACCACTGACTTATGAGCGATTTGTAGATAGACTAGTTATTCAACTGGTTGGAAGTCAGAGGGAAAGATTATTAAAAAAACGATATAGACATTGAGTGAATCCAGAGCAGCGATTAAATCACGTCAATCAACATCTGATAGCGATTGATAAACAAAAAAAGTATAAGCATCGCATTGTTTGTGATTCTGATTCCTAAATTTCATTCCATAAATCACGGTCACATTTGAATGAACAGTTTTCAGTATTCTTAAACATTGTGCCAAAACTAATGAACCAAATTTTATAATTTTTAATTAATAAAAAATGATTTAATATTAAATACAATACATATCAAATACAATACTATAGATGTTTTTAATTCTATTCTCTGAAATATAAATGTATTTTTTACAAATTCGTATTTTTTTTATCCAGAGATTGGTTTGAAGAAAAATATTCAGAGTGGAAAAGGTTAAAAAAATATATCATGATATCTGCTTTGTAACAAAAGAGTTGAGGGCAATATTAACATATTTTCAACAATCTTGTCTTGAAATTTTTGATTCTGGATTGTGTTCTTATAATGGTCGTTATTATTTTTTTTATTTTTTTAATCGTGTTTTAGCTACTAGATATTTTTTCATTGAAATGTTTATATGAGTTTGGATGTATCGTGAAATCGTGAGCTAGGGCAAACGTGCCTGATTCTATATCCATTTAGAGCACTTTCTTCTTATATTAATTAATTACTGAGAGCGGTTTCTTACCAACGATATAATAATTTATTCCCCTAAACTTACAATTTATAAATATTTAAATCATATTATGTGAAAGTGTATGAACCAAAGATTAAGGCGACATCCTGTGTGTTTAATTTCCTTTTAACCGGAACAAATTGATCTGTAATACCTTTTCTCACAAACCGGCTCGATTTGTTTGGACGCCCGTGTCAAAATTACCGGCGTAAATATTTTCATATGTGCGTGTGTACTTAAAAAGGGTAAATTAAATATTTAAATTATGTAAAATAATATTTAATTTTAATTAGACCGTTGACGATATCTGGCGTCTATTTCTGGATGGATCCCCCAGGTTATCATCCAAGTCCATGAGTTGGCCATTATTTACCAAATTTTTGCCATTGTGAGGTCGTCGTTTTGTGTCGTCACCCGATGTTGGCGACTGGTTACGCAAATGGGCGCCAAATTCCCCGACGCGACGCGTCGTACCACCCGACACGTGTGGTGTGAGCGTCCTTGCCTGTCACCTGCCGACTGCATCCGTGACTCTCACTCTTTTGTTTGCACAAATAAACCAGCAGATACCCAGGGATGCAACTCGGCGATATTTTAAAGATCTAAGAAAAAAAGCAAAAATTCAAGGAATGCCTGAAAAACGATTATGAAGGTAGCAGCCAAAAATAACAATCAGAAATCTCTACTAGTCAAATCTCACAACTTTTGTTTAATAAATTTCATGATAATTAATAGTTTTTAATACTATCTTCCATCTACAATCGGCATGTAGTGATACTTAGATATTGCTTTATCAAATCCCTAACCTTTTACACTCCGTGGGCCAGACGTATTGGCCCAAAAGATTTTTTAACAAACAAATTGAACTATTTTTTTCAATTTAATTTTAAAAAAATAATGTCTTTTATTGAATCGGACATCAGATCAAACCCTTTAGATCTTTTTTCAACTAACTTTAATATCTATACTTTGATAGCTCATAGAATCGAAGTGGAACGACAGAATGGAAATGGTTAATATGCTCAGTGATAATTGTGTATGGGGAAAAAAGCTCCTTTGTATAATATAATATACAGATTTTCATGCATAATTAATTTCTGAAAATACGTACGAAAGATAGATAAATGCAAATGAGACATATTATTAGTGATTTTCTTATGTTTAATATTTTAATTCTATAACTATCTATAAAATATATAAATATATATGAAATACAACTTTTTCTTTTCTTTTTTTGAAATAAAATATTTCTAAAGCTATTGCATTAAATACTTTATTTTACAAGATTAAATTTTTCTTTCTTCGGCGTCGACTTTGTCCTATTCCCGAAAAGAAAAAAAATCATGAAATTGTATTCTCGCAGAATTTCTATTGAAATCACTTTCTTTCTTGATGAACCAAATAAAACCAAAAGATAATAAAGTCCTCATTTAAATCAAGCCTAGGCAAACTACGGTCCACGTGCAGTAGTTGTGGTCTTTAAATAAAATAAAATTTGAGATAAGAGAATAAGGTTGTAAAACTGTTTCATTCCTTTCATTAAATTGTTAGAAAAAGCTAAAAAATATTGTTTTCATTCAAGGGCCAAAAAGTTTACCAAGGCCCGATTTATATTCTAGTCTAGAACTTTTAACTAAAATTTATTTATTAAATATTCTATCATAAAGTAAATGGATCGAAAATGTTTGATATATGAGTTTTTGGGTTCTTTTAAGTTTTTTTTATTTTAAAACTGACTTTTGATATACATATATAAGAAACTACAATATGTATAAAGCATATGTAATGTTGAGTAATGATGTAAGCAATGTAGAGCGAACGTACAAAACATATGATGACTATAAGTACATAAAAGATATAGAATAAATTCCATAATATGTTTAAATCACAAATAAAAAGTGTCAAACACTTTTAAAAAGATTAATGGAAACGGAGAATGTCTTGCAAATTTTTTTATGACATTATTATAATGTTAGTTAATTTTGGACTATATTTATTAATTTCAAGATAATGGTTCGCCCCAAATAGCGTCAATTTACTCTCGATATATAGACATAATTTTTGGTTATTATAATCAGTGATAAGACCTAGATAAGATGATTTAAGAACCTATTTTCTAATTAATTATTCCGATACAAAACGACTTTGTCACGTCGTAATCCGAAAGATTACCAAGTGGGACACTATTATCAATGGACAGATTTTTATTCTGGCCACCATCGTGTTTTAAATCTTCAACTATATCCAAAGATTTATCATTTCCACTTTGTCCACTTTTAGTCAAATCTATGAGTTACCCTCATTATATTTTTTTACAAATTTATTAAAAGAGATATTTATTGAGAAAATGAAGAAGAAACATCTTAAGGTTTAATCTAGTATTTTTTCATTAAAATTATTAGATAATCAGAATAATAAATTATTGTCCTTTTCTAATTATGTATGTCATGAACGATATTGGAATCGACTTAGAATTTATCTGAAGACATTCACTTTATCATTGGCGTAAATTTATGTACCTGTAAATTTATTGCTGAAATGAATAATTTATGACTAAATATAATAAGCACTCTACTTTAGATATTGTTTAAATATCGATAATTCACTTGCAGACTTCAGAAAAATTCAGATTTTATTGAAACACAAGTCTGCTTTTATGTACATTGTACTAACCTTGGTCATATCCGAGTCCTTTATTTTGAAATGTTAGTACACAGAACACCGTGTGCTATTCACTTGAATCTCGTATGCCGGTGTCCTTATAACAACACTTATGCAAAGTGCTTGTCTCCTGCATATTCTTCACGCGTTTCAGTTGTAGAAAACTACATACATACATTATCATATATCAATGTTGTATCGTCTATGTGGAATATCATTTGTTGGCTTTTTAGTATCTCTTCAACTTTAGCCATGTTTTATTGTTGCACTCAATTGGCACTCACTGACCCCGAGGTCTCCCGAGATCGATCCAACATCTAAATTGTCTGCGAGATGTGTTTTTAATTGTGAAATTGATTTGTAAAAATGTCAAATTGGTCGAGACAGAGCCAGGGCACTGAATCACGCGCAATAAAATTGATGCGATAATCGCCGGAGAGTCGGTTTCTAAACGACTGGATCACTCAACGGCAATATATCGCCGCATCCATAAAACCCGAGTGCCCACCTAACGTGTCAACATTATTTATTTTTTTCAGACTGGCCAGATATTTAATACTTTCGTGTGTCCAGTCGGTATATAATAAATCTGCTGATTTATTTGCACTACTGCTGAGGAAGCCGATGTGTTTTGTTTTCGTGTTATGTCCGTCATCTCGAAGGAAAGTGATGTGTTCAGCAATGAAAATACTCATACGAAAAGCATCAGAAATAATTTAATTCTTTTTTAAATATATTCTAACATCATCCAGATCAAATTAGAATCGGAATAGAATGAATGACTGAATTAATTCAATAAGTTTTAATCAATGACATCGCTGCAATTAATTGCCGCCATTTTAAAATACAAATCTCATATAAATTTCGAATTGTTACATTTAATTTTTTAACGAATCTTCGTTAATAATTTTTCCGAATCGAGGACATATCCTATTTAAGCTCTGATAGATACGATTATTTTTTTAACTATTTGAGAGCTTTTGATGACACCTATTTTTAAATAGCTTCTCTTTCCATTGTCAAGAGATATAGGAAATGTTATTCTTATTGCAGTTACAGTATTAAAATATATCTCATTTTGATTTACTTAAATAAATAAGTCAACCATATTTTAGTTTTCTTTAATCATCTTTCATAGATAAATTTTGCAGGTATTTTAGGAGAAACCGATCCTTAATTAACCTCTATTTTTATTTAGGTGAAATTATTATCTCTGTTAAATCAAAAGCATAACTACCAATATTTTTATTACAGCCATTTAAATATCAGTTTTTGTCATTTATTTAACAAATAGAGACCAAAGACTCTCAAACTATTATTAATATGGTAAAATTACATATTTAGTTAAATATAATTTTAAGTATATATATTAACGGAATAAAATAAATTTATTAAAGTTATTATATAATAAAACCCAATAATTTTATTGTATAATACGTTTTAATACGAGCTATGAAAAAAATGTTTCTTATTAGAATAAAAATCAAATATATATTTATGATTATCTTAAATTCCTGAATATTAATTTATTAAATTTAAAGCAATATATTTTAATATTAGAAATTTAAAACCGGATATAAATTTTCATTATTTATTCAATTTACCAAGCAATTTATTTATTTTACAACAGTTTTCATTAATAAAATTCCGTAAATTAGCTTATAAAATAATGCAAGGGTAATAAGAGGAAAATCTCTAAGATATAATTATCCGTAAATTTAAATTTGCGTTATTTGGCATTGCGGACCCCAGGTTTTTTTCTCGAATAACTCTTTTAATATAAATTCTACATGTCACCATCTTTTGTATTTGTCTAAAAAAAGTCTAAAGAATAAATATTACAAATAATCATTGTCCTTCTCATTGTCATCGAGAATAATGTCCACAATTGCGGATAAAAATAAAAACAACAATATTTCCTATTGTTGCCGCAGGCGCGATGTATTTACAATGTGCCTAGTCCGAGTAAACAGTTCAGTCTGCGACAAGACATCGCCGAGTGCGCGTGTTATTTACACGTCATATAGATTAAATAAAATCCAAATTATGAAGCATTTAATGAATAACTGTTTTTATTCTTTTTTCCATTTTTTTTTAAAATTGAAGATTTCATCAAAATCTTGACTTGAAATGCTTGGGATCACTGAGAGACCCTCTTCGGACGACGCGGTTGTTTTCGAGCCGCCATGGCGTATGGCTTAAATCTATTTTTTTAACCGAAATATTACAAATTATTATTTTTATTTAATTTATAAAAAAAATCTCATAATTGATTAATATTTAAAGGGAAGAATTTTTTACATCGGCTCCACAAACTTATTCGAATATTTTTCGCCATATTATACGACACGGCTCGTTCCATCGAATAACACGCGCGATAAAGAAATCAACGAACCCACACACATAAAACTCTCGCGTATCGAAATCATCAAATTTAATTTTCATAGCTTCTTACTTTGAATCAGGTTTCCGTTGATTCATAAGCCGAGTTAATGTCGTTGGATTATCGCACTACTCTGGATCACCGAGTGTTACTTTGCGCCGTGTAATTCTGGATTATTTTACGATCGCTCGTAAATCACATATCTAATACGAACCTTTATCAGATCAAAGGATATCTTTTTATGATTATTTCTTTTCATGATTGTGGCGTTTATGTTAATGCAATTTGCATTAGTTTCGGTCGTTGCTGCCATTCAACTCGTTCGTGTGATTTGCATTTATCATTAGCTAATAATTTTAGTTAAACCCTGTCATTAGTATCTTCTAATCTTTACGATCTGTGCTAAATATCTTTTAACAAACACGCAACAGTATATATATTTAGGTTCTGTTTTATATATAGAATAAAAAAAATAATTGTTGAAGACATCTGACTAGAGATAATACGAATACTTCGCAATGCAAATCTTGACACGCAATCTTCTTTTTCTTCCTCCAGGGCGCCGCTTCACACATTACACTTTGACAATGGTCTTACGTTTTTGAGTTATTTTACTTACAACACTTTTATTACCGACTGTCATGTATGTTTGCAATATTAAAACGTTGAATATATTATTGAGAAGATGTTATTGTGCACTTGTGACCGACGCGAAGTTGTAGTGTCAGTTTAAATAATTAAATTCTTATCGTAAATTTACTACCAATGTTCGTTATCATTGTATTATAATCGTAAATTGGAGCTTTCGTTTGTCAAAGTTTGATGCTGAATTCTTAGCCAGTGCTTTACATTCTTTCACACTCGAATGCTTTTATCCGTCTAATTTAATTTGAATTCGTTTCCGAGAACAGATCGTATGGAATTCACTAGTTCAATAGGATTTAATACCTTCATTAACGTCTGCAAATCAACAGGTCATCAGCCTTTCCACGTAGCCAAAATATCATATTTATAGTTGGAAAATAAACCGTATATGTTTTACATTTCCTTGAAAATATTACTGATTGGCCATCGCTATTTTGGCTTTTACTGCGGTGATATTTGTGTGACGTCAATCAAAATAATGTTTCAAAATTTTCCTAGAATTTGTCTATATAATCTAATTTTGTAGAAAATGTTACAATTTATGTTTTGTATAAAAGATGGATGTGGTCCAAAGACGTACGATGTTTTCGAAAGCTCATCATTCCAAGTACTGACCTCGCATAATGTTCTTTGTCACGGAAACTATTATAGCATATACTAAATTATTTAGCACAATCATTAGTAATATATCAGAAAGACCAGAGAGAAATCACGCATTTTATAAACATATTTATTTCTTAGTTTTTTTATAAGGTTTAGACACATTTTCGAGTTGTTTTTAACTTCTGCCATTCGGTCATGGAAAAATCAGTGATGTGGTAGAATCTTTGAATAAAATATTATATTTGTCTTAAACACTTTTTTAATCGATTGTTATACCTGATTTTCACTCTGTGGCCCAAAAGATGTATTTTTAATCCTATATCAGATCAAACCCTATAGATGTTTATTATTCATTTAACCAATGAATATATCTTAATTAATTTGTAAAAAAAAGGAAATGTGGAAAGGGTTGATATTTTTTTATTTTATTAAAAGCTAAAAACAATAGTAAATCTCTTGCAACTTTGCATTAAAGAAATATGTAGAGATATGTCCACGCCCTTTAGTTTTAGAATTATCTTGGTGTTCCCATTTTAACGACACAGAATTCAAGGAATTTTCGTCTGCATTGAAACAATTTGAGTAAAATATAGATTCCGTTACCTCTTATTTTGTTGCTGAATGCTGATTTATTTGCTGTTTGTTATATGGTTATGTTTATAGTATATTTTATGATGAGTGGAGATGTTGTGTTAGGTATAATAATCATGCACCATAATCCTATGCAGGATATCACACAATCATTTTAAAATGAAAAATAAAATGAGAAAATTATGATATGCAATACTTATATTATTACTATGCGTACATATGCCAATGTAGAGATGAGGATCTTGTATCATAAAATTAAATAATTAAAGGCTTATTTATTTGTGGGATTACGGGCCGATCACCTTCAAATAAATTTAAGAAGCGAGTTGTTTTAATAATAAAATTATTTATATTAACTTCTTATACCTGAGAGAGTCTGCAGATTTTATTTGCATTATATTGTTCAAATATTGTAGTATGCATCGGCAGATTCCAAATTTACTTTTACATCCGTACTAAAGCTGTTCCATCAAACGTCGCGGCGTCACCTTTGCCAACGTCGCTTTGTCACCTCCATTGTTTCGGTCCGCGCAGATTTATGCGCTTGGTCATTCCTCATTACCTTCCCCATCTGGCGATCGCCTAACATAAATCAACATAGCCGATTGATGTGACAGAGTGCATTGTCTTGCTTCGGTTGGTCTGCGAGTCAACACAACACGGTTGTGCAACCGAGTGTGTAATGTCTGCATTTGGCGAGACAGAATCCGGACGAACGATCACGGTGTCGCGCGATACATGTCGCCAGTGTCACGTGTCGCGCACTCTTAACAGTACAAAGCGCCATCAATCTCGCTTTGGCTATTTTTCAACACCGCCAATCCGTCTGCGAGCGCAATCTAATTTATTTACTCTATTGTCGACAGTAAGAATGACGTCGAACCCGAGACAGATGCACTGCACAGTCAGAAGCAGAATATTCTCAACATTCATAGATTACCGATGTTAAGTTTTGTTTAATTAAATGCTAATCAATTCTGATCAATCGTACATACGATACCGGCAAAATCTCGTAGGATTGGTTACAATCCACATCCATCTTCTTAAATAAGTAAAGCAGACCCATGGACTGAAGTGACTACAGACTAATATTACTATTATGTTTAGGTTAAAAATATCCTAAAATTTGTTCAACGCAGGATTCAGCAAAAATTCAAAAGTGTAATTGGAGATTAACAGTATGGGTTTCGAAATGGACTTGGAACAAAAAGAGCTCTTTTATGTATGAACGTGCTGCTTTAAAACCGCAGAGCGTTAGCGTTAAAAACAGAAAAGAAATAAGTATTTAAAACTATACTGGCATCAGTTCGCAGTGGTAAATGTAGAGGAAATGCATACTGAAATATGTGACGATGCGCGACAAGGTTGTGTATTGTCCAGTGGCTGCTCGGGGATAACATATTTGGGGGTGCTGCGGAATATTAAAATTAAATAATTATATTTCGATTATATTTTATTTAAAATATAAAAAAAAAAATGTGAGGTAAAATACTACATAACATTAACAGTAATTAAATGAGTGACAAGCGGCACGTGGCTCAAAGAAACTGTGAATCAGTATGACTGCACCGAATCGCAGTGCGACACGGCACTTAGCGGCGAGACCTCCCCCCCCGCACTCCGCTACCGCCAGCGCTCTTACTCCACAACAACACGCGTAACCACCGACCAAATTAATAAATATAAATTATCGTTTATATTTTCGTATACAGAACACATAATCACTAGACAATATATTAATATATAAAAATATATTTTTCCTCAATTTGCTTGGGAGTTCTGCAGCTCTGCAGCGTATATGGACGAGCCACCCTTTGGTATTATGATTGATGCTTTAAGATAAACCAAAACTATGGTTATTAGCAAAGAATTGTTTGATCCGTGGTCTTTAATAGTACACGGCGAATAGATTCAGCTAGTAGAAAAATATAAATACTTACATCAGTTCAAACACAAGTTTGGAGGTAGAAATCAATTAAGATCCGTCTGCGAACATTAAGGTGTTACTTGTGGTGTGTGGTTCTGTATGGTAACACGTAAAAACACAATCGTATTTTAACTTTTTCATAAGAGGCGAGAGCTTCTGGACCTCGTAAAAACATGAAATTGAGTAATTTAAATACATTATTCAGAGATTCATTATACATTAGACCGGATTCGAAGCTCCAGAATTGGTCCAGATCGTCAAAAATCGACAATTGTATGGAGAAAAAACAAGTACGAGTAGATCGCCTACGCTTAATTGGCTTGACTTACGTTTAACAGTAGGTTATCGATGTTTCCTGTTGTAACACATGCGACCGTCCTGTGTTATAACCAGAATGTATTAAAAATTGTTGAAAATAAAATTAATCAATATGAAAAACTTACCTTCAATGTATTCAATAGATATTTCATGTATCTTGAAATTTAGTATTAATAGTAATTAATAATTTTATTTAATTCTACAGATTAGAATATCTGCTTTCACCATTTTCATTGAAGAAGTATAGTCTTATTGTTAAAAAAATAAGGATAAATATAATATCCTTCATAATTAATTCTAGAATTTATTTAATTACTTTACAATTTATTTAACTGACGGAAAGCGGAGGAAAATCATTTCAGTTTTATTATCAATTCTTTATGTTGCTCTGAAGTGTCATAAGCATTCTTCGACATGGCAATCCTTGTTTAGTACTTAAAAGCTTAGCTAATTAAAAAGATATGGCAGAACCATCCAGCTTAAATCCCTTATTATATTTGTTGACATCAGAAAAATCCACATCCTGCTTAGCTTATCATTGTTATCATTGAATTATTCATATGATATTCGTGGTTCTAAAACCCATTTTAATCGATTTTCTAATGCATTTTTCAGTTACTGTGGTACGAATCGTAGGGATAAGTTTTTGTTATACTTTTTATCAATGATGAATCTGAATCAATCACGATTTTTTTTAGGAATGTTTGTTTTGAATTGAGCCAGAATTGACATCTACGCATTAATATTCGACTATAAATCAGCATTTTTTGTCTTGATCAAGGTTTGATAAAAACCTTATGATAGACAACATATCCTCTTCGAGCTTTTTCAAGAAATCGAATGTTATTTATCATTTTAGTCTCTTTTTTATTTTTGGAGTCTTATTCTCCAGCAGTAAAGCTAAATGATTAAAACGTAATTTTATTTTTTGGTTAACATTGGAGAGATATAATGTTAAACAGGATTATTACAAAAAATATCAGCGTATTTTCTTGATACCTCAAACATTAATTTAATATATACTCGATTTCTGTTCAATCTAACAATAAATCTGCCTTATTATGGATACCTGATATTAAAGCTCACCATAACGTGTCATAAAATAAAAATACTATTTCGATAGAATGATCTACGTATAAAGTTTCTTACTTTATTATGAGCATCAAAATTTCCACAACTCTCTCCAAACGATCTTCTCATCATATATTCGAAAAACAGAACTCCCGCCAGGTATATTGACGATATTTGTAATTCATGGCTCATGCTCATCGAGAGTGATATTCTGTGACTCCGAAGCATCCGCCTCTGGTACCTAAACTCAAAAGTATTGAACTTCTCGTCTGTCGCCTTTATAATCCAAGCATCCACTGCGTATATGCAAACAGATAAAACCAGAGCTCATAAGAACTTATTATGGACGAACGAAATATTTATTGGCAATCTTTAACTATAACTGTCTATCTATAGTTATAAAAAAGTTACATAAAGAGTAAAAATGTTATTTTCTTTATGTTTGCGCGTGAGTGTGCTGTCAACAATTTGTCAACGCGTCCATATCGGTGTTTGTCAATAGGTTATTTGATCTATGCGATAATTGCAGATCGCCCAGATCGTAGGTGTTATAATACCATGTCCGATCGCAGTCTTGTCATTGAAAAATACGGTATTGTGTTCTGGAAAATGCATTGTGTCGTTAGAGATTTGTTTGCCACTTTGCTGTAATAGCGTCTGTGAACTCCCACTCGTCGACATCGGACAATGTGTTCCAAAAATCTAAACTCATCTCTGCCTACGTGTATGTTGCATCTCGATAAAATCACATACAACACTAAATTCAATTTCGTTATATAGGGTTTTCGCGGAATTTATGACTTTGCACCGGATGCACTGAGAAACTTACTTCTCATGTCATTAAGAGAATTGCCGCTAGCATCTGTATACCGATGGCGCCATATCAATAACGGTTTTAATTACGATGTTTAAACCATAAAACTATTCTGATTTTTTTTAAATTTGTATATGGTCAGTTCTCATTATTACATCGGTCACATTCAGAATCACCTGACACTATCGGACGGAGACCGTTTAATTAGCGCGTTTGCATAATTTGTATCAGATAGCGAAGCAAAAATCAAACGTGTTCCGATTCATTCACTATATTATCCACTCTATAGTGGTTTTTTTTTCAACTGCCATACTAATAGAAAATTATTTTTCGAGATAAATTTACGCTTGGCATTTAGCAATCCATATAATTCTAGTTCTTGGGAATATTCAATGAATAAAAAAATAATAATTAATAAAAGGCATGCTTTTTATTTTTTTTATTGATGTAAATTTTGAGTTAATTCCAAAAAAAATGTTATTATACCCTGATTAAATGATGAATTAGTAATCATGGAAATCAACTCAGAACGAGGGCAAATGTGGCGTTAATTCTGCCTCTGAAAGATTATTGTCTTCATCGGTAATGCTATCATCTGTTACGTTAATCATCTCTCCTAGTGACGAAATTGATTTTGTAACAATATTTATCTTGGCGGGTTTTCAATAAAATTTTAATTAATGCTTATCGTCAGTGGATTATATGTGGTTTTCAAAAAATATACAAAATTTCAATGTTAATTCAAATATTCTTTATCGTTTTTTTTTAAAATTCGATATAACACAAAACGTGTAAACTAGTAGACGCGTAGATTTTTTAAAATAAAAACATAAATAATCTGTATAGATTTAATTCATCAGTTCCAAAAATTAAAAATACTGTTCATGATAAGGGGCCAATCCGTATTGTAAATCTCTTTTGAACTTTAATTCTTTCTATTATAGGATAATAATTAATTAATACTAATTTGTCAGCCAACCCCAAACGTTAATATATTGTTTTTAATCTGTAACATAGAACTTCTTCGCTGCAACTGCTTTTTAAATCTTTTGACTAATTCCTCTTTGGTAAAAGCACGGTTCTTCAATATTTTTCCGATAGCTTGAATATCCAGGTCATCAAATCCGTCTCTACAATATCACGACAAAGGTTAATCATCTTTTAGTATTTATCTTCAATTAGTAGTACATCTTCTCAAGTGACTAACTATTTCTAGCCAAAATTTAATTAAGAACCAGTGAAAGTGGATTTATTTTTAATATATTTTTTTTTTACCCTCTTGGTGCCTTTCGGCGCACACTAATCTTTCAGCGTTTGTGTGCGCCGCACAATTTGACCATCTGAAAAAAAATATGATCGACTATTGAAATTTTAAATTGAAATCATATCATATTCATATTCGTTTTAAATTTATATTAAAATTGAGAATAATTTAATAATTTCTATAAATATTTGCGTTATAATAAGTAAATGGCTAAAAAAAATTATTTTTTCAATAAAAGCACATCCTGGCATTCTATTATTAGTTATCTTCTTAGTTATATTGTTTTATTTCTTTGACTCCAATATATTATGATGAGCAATTGTATTGTCATCTAAGCAGGAACTCTGCATAAACTTAAACGTATTACGACGTTTGCGAGTATAAATCTGCGCAGAATTTTCATATTTATGACTTCGCTTGACAAGTCATTACAACAATTGCTGAACTCCCTTGCTTAGTCAATTTTATAGCGAAAACTATTTTAAATGGGTCTTATTTAATTACATTATAATTTCAAATGGATCATAAGGGAAAATATGAAAAAAATGACGCTTTCGAAATGCCGTGCTAGTGACGCCTGCTGAGAATACCATGGACCGCTAGCGCATAAATGTATCTGTCCTGGAAGAATTAGGGAACGATAAAGTTAATAGACTCTCAAATACATGCCCTGGATTACAGATTTTTTTTGTCGAGGCAGCGCCCATCTTTTCTTAACCTCACTGGCGCTTATCGCACATCTTCAACACTTTTAATTATTGCTGGCGTTCTTCCCCTCGTCCTTAAAATTCAGCCGAGGGCCGTCACTTCTAGCCTAAAAAACAGCCCGGCTGTCGTCGGCGCCACTAAAATTTGCTCACTCGAGAACGAATCTTTGGCAAACCAAAATCAGTGGCAGCAGAGGTGAGATTCCTCCCCCAAAGGGTGGACTATCTATCTTTTTTTTCTAATATCAGAGCTATGCTAAATGTAGCTGTTCTTCCTAGACTTTTGAGTCACTCGTCCTAGCTACTAGGCTAAACTTAATGAGTATAGCCTAGTAGCATCTTCGCACTGTTGGTATGCATTCGTCTGGTAGGATTACAGTCACGTTCTGCAGTCCTGTCTTTACCTGTACTTTTCGTTGGGGCTTTTTCCCTACATACCTCGTGGGCCCAATTGGACACAAACCTGGCTAGTAATGTAATCTACTACAGGGGATTTGCTCGCTTTGCATTGAATTTTGGAGAGTTGTGGAAGGTTTTCCCACTCCCTTCTCCCTTTTCTTAAGAATTTTTAGTTTAATTTTTAAAATCACGCGTTTCAAGAAAAAAAACTACTTTTTTACACCGATTGAACCGGCCCCAAGCTAGTATAAGCAGTGTGGGTGGATGGCAAGGGATGGAATTGTGTCGGACCGGTCTGACGCAGCTTCATTTTGAGTACAAAAGTATGCCTCAAAAGGATTCTTCGATACTCTGGACATTTCGTTCGAAAAAACGATAGCCTGGGAAACGCACGAGAAAGGACAGGGCATCCAGCCGCTGGTGCGACCAAGTGAAGACAGTCATGGGCCTTGTAGTAGCTGCGATGCGAGATGCGGAATGCAGAGGATTTCGAAGAGCCACAATCAAGAAGATTCGGGCCAAGAAATGCTATGATCCTCAGACATACTCAGACAATTTGGTGTCATAAAGAAGCAGCAAATGAGGGGAATGTGGGGTGATGTTCAGCCTCGACTAATGACGTCCGCAGCCTAATAAATATGGCGATTAACAACACATCGCGCCACCATACGATTTGTTCGATTGGCCGACGTCTCGATGGAATATTCATGAGCTGTCACTCATTGCGCATTCGGCCTCCGTGTGAACTCGACCGCTCGTTTGTGAAAAGTATTCATTCATGGGACTGAGCTATCGGTATACATTCGCGCACGCCTGGCATTTTTATTTATCTCATATAAATCGACACGAATCTAAGACTTCCTGTTCCATAAAAATTAAATATTAATTATATAATATATCATTTAGGTATTTTGCGTTGTTTAATTGATTGCGGCAATTTACATAATGCCAGTTTTAGTTGGAATTGCTAATCGATACAGTTATTGATTTAATCATAATCGGACAACAGAGTTCATAGTATTATCGTATTTCTGAAACCTGTTCAGGCGCGCGAAACAGCGGGCGGCCCAGCGTTCGATACGGCACGATTATTTTTTTATTGATGTCGCCAAGAGCGCACGAGCACAGTATATCGTAATCGATCTTATGAATGAATTACACCTGTTGATTTAGTGTTATTGTGGTTTTTTTTTCACAATCAGTCGTCACGCTAATAATTTATATTGCTACATAGAAGAATATAGTATTTTGGGCAATATTTATTATCGTACGTATTCTTAAATTAATATTAAAAATATACGTCGTCGTATATAAGCGTGTCAATATATTTTTTGTCTTACAACCTTAAAGTGAATATTTATTTTATAATCACTTAAAATATCATTATTTAAATACACATTGTCTGCAGACATTTTCTTGTTTAAAAATTCATATGTCAATAATATTACATTAAAATTGTGAACACTCCATATGTAATATTTTAAATATTATGAGGACCATGAAGAAATAACGCATTTTATGGACAAAAAATAAATATTTTTTTTATATTTTTTACACAGTATAAAAAAAAATATTCTCAATCATTAATAAGATATATCTACTTTCCCTTTTCTCGGAACAAAGAACTGTTAAAAAATGCTGATTTAAAAAGAAATTTGGGTTCATGGCTTACGACCTGACCCGTACGCCTCTGGAGGAAGACTAGGACTGTCTGGATAGGATATTACTCTCCAGGTGGTAAGGACACGTATCGGGTCAGGAGCTGCGATCATATAGCTAGATAGTATAGATATAATCGTTTTTTCTATTCATTCAGTGTATAAAATATTTATTTGTTTTTTTATACCTCTCATCTCCCTTACAAAGTTTCGTCTCTCTATTTAAAAAATGACTTGCTGGTTTGGAATTAAAGTATGTTAAGCTTATCTTGAAGTCAGGGAGAGTTTCGTAAAAAATGCATAAAACACCTAGTTCTTTCGTAAAATTTATATAATTATGTATGTTTCAGCATATTTCTTAACCTTTTCCAGTCTGTGGGCCAGACGTATTGGCCCACAACATTTTTTAACAAAAAAATTCAACTACGCGTTTTTTTTGTGTTTTTATAAAAAAAGTCTTTTATTGAAAGGATATAAGATCAAACTCTATATATGTTACGTATTCAATTTACCAATGAAAATCTTGTTTATATATGCCTAAAATACAATTAATAAGAGTAGAACGTAGATTCTACCAAAAATATTCAGAGTGAAAAAGGTTTTCTAAAATTAATATTATTACTTATAACTAATCTTAATGAAATAAAAACTTACCGGTTCTGATTCATCTCCACTGTTTTTTGATTTTTTTCAATTGGTTGTCCGCCCGGACAATCTGCAATAAATTTGTTTGGGGGTGCTGCAGCTCCGCAATGTATATAGACGAACCGCTCCTTGTAAAAACCCTCTTTTATATAATATAAAACCAATATTTAGTTAAAGTTTATCATAATTCAGATCTATTTTACCAAATTTAGTTAAAATCATCTTCAACTTAGACTTAAAAAATTAAAAAACAAAAACTTAAACTTTTTAACAACCTTTAGCTTTGTTCTCCTCGTATCTCCTTTTTTTCCGCTCTTCTAATTAAATGTAATACAC
>JAGXCT010036502.1:30024-60842 GCA_022495035.1 Philopotamus ludificatus | reverse complement strand
AATAATATTTATGTGGGTAGTTTGGCGCGTTGGAATTAATTAATTTAATGCCATCATTAACTTCTAAATGATTTATCTCGACATAAAAAAGTACACAAATGTTTGTTATAATATTTTATTTTATTCGATATTTAAAATCAATTTTATCTGATAATCTAGTGGGTTTCAAATGTGACTGTATTGTTTTGCGGTAGTTAATAGTTAATTAATAGTATTGTTAATAGTTAATAAAGAAAATTTTGGGGGTTGTCATAATTCAGGTGCATCCCTTAAATTTTTATTTCCCGTTTTAAATTTTTTAAATCAAAATTAACACCTGATTATATATTTCGACATGACTTTATTGGCTTTACACGTAATTATGCTTTGATAAAAAAAATCTGCATACAACATGTGAGGTGTTAGTTATGATGTTAAGATATCTCTTGTATTTTTTAATAAATTGATTCTTTTTAGATAATGTTTAACAAAATTTAAAAAAAAATGTGTGCCTTACAATAGCTCCGAATTGTCACAATAAGGATTTATACAAATTTTCCATTATATTTCTAAACTGGGACATATTTGATTTAATTTAGTTTCTAATTACTGTCCTAACATCCTTCTAATTTATCCGGTTTTATTCATGTTCGATTAGGCCGGGTGCCGATTGGATTATGCTAATAGGTGCGATTTAGCTTGCGTTTATTATGCACACTACTGGAACTGCTAGGATTTTTTCTCATTTTTGCGCAGACCTGCCAATTTGTCAATCGAGTTTGCACATTAAGCGCGCAGTTTACGTGCGCAGGCGCCTTGGATAGGCAGTTAACCGGTTTTGCATGTCACTTCCTTCACGACACACGCATACGTATGCAAAATATGTGCGCGTGAATGCATTCGCGTGCATACTAGTCGATCGAGTGAGAAAATATGCATGTCAGATATTAGGCGCCATTCATTATCGCGTAATCGACGACATTTAGATCACAGACGCGCACCGACAATTATTTATTATTCGCGCTTGTTCTTGGAATAATTTCATGGATAATGCTCGAGTTGGAATGTTTATGGAATGTGTTATGACACGCTGCGGATTGTGTCGGTTTTTCCTGATTGACGGTCGGAAAATCAAAGCTAATCTGGATGTTTGCTGTTGAAATATTTTTATGGTTGTGTTAAATTTCTAATCTTGGGCTTTTATTTATGTTATGCAGTTGATAACTCATGCCTGAGCAGCATACCATTATTAAGCTCTAGTAGACTATTTTATACAGATCCTCCTTAATTAGCACCCACTTCATCTGAACGAGGAATTTATTATGGAAATTACAGTCGATTTCGCTGTTGTAGTATAGATACATCCCCGATGCTACGATGTAAAAAGCAGGGCTTCGAACCGGAACTGAACAGAAAATAATAAAAAATATTATTTTTGTCGGTATGAAAACTGGAGCTGAACCTTAGTTGAGTTCGGTAAAAACTTTAAAAATCCATACAAAAATTTACACAAAATTGCAATGCTAGTTTAATTGGCTCAATTAACGCACATTAGTGTCGAGAAGGCCTTCCCGCGTTTAAAGTTTAGAAATAGGCAGTTATTAGTATATTAATTAATTAATGTTTATGATTATTTATATTATTGTATCAGTTCGTATGTTTTTTTTTACAAATGGGATTAAAATGTCCTAACTTTTGGTAGAATATATGTTTTTAGTACAAATAAAAACATTTGAAAAATAATCACTCAGAACTGAACCGAAAACCTAAAAAACCGTTATTTTTTCTAAACAGAAACCGTAAGCGAATATATTTTTATTTAATTGAACTTTGCAAATATATAGAATTTGTGCTTAGAATTTTTCTAAAATATATGAAAAGTTTTATGCAATACACTCGTTTGCTGGTCGGCGAATAATTATTCAATAAATAAAATAAATATTTGCCCTAATTAACGTTTATAATTTCTTACAAATAATCAGATGGGCTCATTATATTTAAATGACTTTTTGAATGCAAAATGTTATAACTTGAATTTTACGTAATTAAAAATATCGTTACATAATTAATAAATAATTTTCATAATACGTTTCGTCACTGCTTTATTCAAAATTTAGGTTTCAAAAATCATATATCTTATATGTAGAATATATATACAGTAGAACCTCGATTATCCGGACTAATTGGGGATGAAGGTAGTCCGGATAATCGAAAAAAATCATAATTGACAGGAAAAGACGAGTATATTCAGTATGAATATTTTTTCTTTATTTAGTTTTATAAAATAATAGTTTTAATATTAAATTATTTTTTATTAAAAAAATCAATTATCGATTTTTGCTTAAACTAGCTTCTTTGAAGCCAAGCAACCGCGAATACTTTAAAACATATGTTGTCCTGAATCACACTCTTTCTTGACTCTCAAACCACTTCATCACGACATCTAAACACTGAAAAGTTTCAGAATCTGTTGACTAATATTTCACCACATTCATCCAGGTTTTTTCTGGATCATATTCAACCCGGAGGAAGACTATTGATATTTTAAAGCATCTAGGGTTCTTTGATTTCCAAATGACAGACAGTGGAAGTCTATGTTCGTTGTTGCATTGGCACACGCCATTAGTGGTGATTACGTTCCTTACTAATTTTGTACCCTAGTGCAGTATTTTCAATGTCTTGATGCTAAAGATTTATTAGGTAGTTTCTTCAATACCAACCGGTTCTCAAGGTCAGCATATAAATAAATTATTCATCGAACTCTTCCTCTGTACAAAAAAATGTCCAATGTTTCAATGAAAGTGTTTGTTGAAGGTATGTTGCCAGAAAGCTTTTCCCCATGAATTTCAAGCTCCCTGATACCATGTCGTCCTTTGAATCTTTCAAGCCAGCTCGAGTTTGCTTTTGAATGGGGAATTCCATTTAATCTGTATTAAAAAATATTGCCTTTCACACAATAATGGACCAGATATTAAGGTCCAAATGATCGTCTTTGTATGAATCACATAAAAATACACTTTTCAACTTCTTCGATTTTTTTCATGCTAATCCTTACGCTCTGGAGGTTCATCTTCTGACATTAAAACCATTAGTAAACTTTAAAACTTTTTTCTACCTTTTTTTATATATCCGAGATCGTTGACGTTCCGGACACCATATTTATTAGACAAAACCCGGACTTGTTGAAACTTGAACAAAATGCATACAAAACGCATTTCAAAACGTACCTAAACAGCAGATGTGGTACCGGCACGCCCGTACACAAAAAAACTAATTCGTATTTTTTTTGTTTATTTTGACTAATCCGGATAATCGAAAATCCGGATAATCGAGGTTCTACTGTATATATTTTTTTAATATTAAATCCTTGTAAATTTATTGATTCAGTGCTTTAACAATATAATTTTTAGTGTTAAGATATTATAAAAATGCAAATGGTAATGATGGCTTCTTCATCAATACCTTTACATTTTTTTAAAAATGAATGATTCTAGGAATGAAAACAGTTATTCATAATATGCTTCATAATTTGATTTTTTAACTAATTAATATAACGCCTGAATGACAATGCTCTCGGCGATATCTCGCCGCAGACTGAGCTCTTACAGCACGTGTCAATCGCACGTTTTACTCGCACTCGGCACATCGTACAGGATGCGAGCGAGAAAAATATTGTGCCCTGGGCAACAGCATAGAATATTATTATTTTTATTTATTTTTCGTAATTGCAGAAATAAAGGACAATGATTATTTATAATATTTATTCTTCAGTCTTAATTAGACAAACTCTTTTTGACAAATAAAAGAAATTTGTGACATGTTAGCATAAATTAATTTAGGTTTTCAGCATGAAAATTATTTTTAACACATCGTATTGACGCCGGAAAGAAAATTTTCTGTATCTCAAAAATACATTACGGTAAATAGAATACCGCATTTAAATTATCAGGAATTTTTCGCTAAATGAATGAAATATTTTGTAAAACAAATCTAAGCTTAAGTATATTTATTTTAGTTTAAGAATTATTTACATTTTAAATGGTAATGAATTCTCTGTAAAGTTTCATTTTTCGAGATACAGCAATATTGCTTTCTAGCGTTGCTATACTCTTACTATAATTTCAAAGGTGTTATCACAAGACTTTAAATGTGTATGTTTTATTTATATGAATGATCAACTTTTAACTAACCATATTGTTGGATAAGCACAACTCATTTTCGCTTTCAAATCATTTTTTTCGTTCGCTACAATTTTGACTATTTATTATTAATTTTTAAATCTAACAAATATTAAATTAATGTCATTTAAATTTATTGTCATACGACTTCATTACGACAAAAAAATCTCCATTGAACCCTGCCATCAAGTGTTGCAAATGAGAAACACGTGCCAATTAAAATTTATAAATTTCAATTGATTTCTTTATGATATTGCAAAATCTTGAGTTTTTTTTTAAATATTCCGAATCGGCCGATATTTCAATAGGTTTCACCGGAAATCGTGGATGATTTTGGATTTAAATTATGACCATGGCGACGTTAACGTGGTTTTTATTCAAATTTTACGCGAGTATTTCTTGTAACACAAGTTATTTAAAATATAATAAATCACGACAGTAATACATCTTACTAGAAATATGTGTCCACTACTGACCAATTAATGATAAAAAATATATTTTCCTCTCTATCGATATCACAATATAGAAAAAAATATAGCTGTTAGATCTCCAAAATAAATAAAAATATATTTAATATAATTTAATATGTAAATTACGGCTTTCTGATATTAATACCTGTGATAATTAATAACCTCACTGCTAATTTTAATTGAATTTTAATAGACTGTTAGAGCAATAAGGACGTCCATTTTCTTAGTAGATTCGTTGAATAAGGAGGAACATATATCATGTATAATATGTATGTACATCATTTTCTGTATCCCACACACGAATCGGCGATACAACACGATCGTAGTAATTTGTGTACATTTTTTGCATTCTAATTAGCACACAACCTTTGAGATTTTATACATTGCGATAAAAAGTTTGATTAACAACGTGGGTTCTGGACTTTAAATAAGCATACAAATGTAGATTTTATCAGAATATTTGACGACATCTTGTTAAAAAAAACCACCTGCGAATTTACATCAAATTCACATTAAAAGCGACAAAAATTAGAAAGCAATGTTTGGATTAATTACATACAAGAATATCACGCATACTCGGACACATTCACTTATACAAATATTTATAAATACGTAATTAAATGTGTTGGAAAATTATCTTCCACAATTTATTCGGCGAGATAAAAGATTTTAATAAAATGCCAATACAAATCGGTTCATTTAGGTCAGTGTGGCAAGGGTTAGGAAATCCCCGAAATATTTTTTTTCTGTATAACGTATTTAATTGATGTGTGTATATGTCAATTATTACTGACATTTATTATAGGATTTTATTTATAATAATACATATTTTCACTATAAGTAATAAACAATAATGTGTACAAGCACTAATGTAAAAATCCGGATTTTATAGGAAAAATGGCCATGTTTTTATCTGTTTTTTGTGAAATGTCTTAATAAAAGATATACAACATCCGATCAAACGTATAAATAAAAATTTATCGATTTTTGAGCTGCATTTCATTATGTTTATAATATATAATGATAATATATTGTGAATTTTGTCATATGTTATAATAATTTTGAAATTATTTTTCATGTCAGAAAACCGTAATTCAGAATTAAATTGATCTTGTATTAAAATAAAAATATTCTCTGTGAGTAATTCGAACATATGTAAAGTATTAGTACATTCCAAAAACAATATTTTTTTTAATACATTACGCAAATGCTAGATAAAGAAGATTAGATCGAATGATTAAATCAACGAGAAATTATTTTAAGACTAAGTTAAGTTAAGTTAAGACTAGAAAAGGCTTGAAAATTTGAAGTTGGGTCAAGAAATGCATGATTACACTACACGCATTATTAAATCAAAGTTTAACGTGGAAACATTTAAACGAATCCAGGATAAAAATAATTGACTTAGATCATGATCTCCGTAATATGTGATTTATTAAACGTATTTATAACGCGAGATTTATTGAGTTTAAATTAAAATATAGCCAAAACTTAAGGCAGTAAAAACAGAGTTTATATACAAAAGAAAACCTCTAATATCTGACCATCTATTTTTTTGGAAATTTCCCCCAATTCGATAGTTTTAAACAAATTTATTCGTTTTTGTAGATTTTCATATTTATTTGGACGATTTTTATAATGTTTCATATTTATATTAATTTAACATGTGTTATCTAAAACCGCTCAAAAACGCAGCATCATGAATTGTATAATCATATTATTGCAAATAATAATTACATTAGTTTAAAAAATACATACATGTATTAATTAATGTTTTTTTTATCAATTTTTATAAAAACATATAAAAATCAGAATGAACTCACTCAACTATTAAAAGACTAAAAAAAATTATCTATATAAATACCAGAAACATGTCGTACAGTTGAGTGCATTTTCGACATTATCTGAACCGTGCAAGTTTTTAAACCACCGTATCCTTTTTTTTACTTTTCCAGAATTCAAACATTTTGTCAATTGAATTGACCGTTAATCCCGACAATACAATGCCAGTGGCGAAGCCGACATAACGCCAGGCTGGTTCGAGCGCCTTATAATCCGCTAGGTCTCAATTAAGACATCACCAGGCCGACAGAAGACGTCGAGAATGTTTTATTTGATTAATAAATTACGGGTTAACAAATTGGTGTATTGAAATACTGTGACCGGTCCCTCCGAATGTTTTATCACAACATTTTCGTGTCGGTGACAAAAGACTCGTAATTCCGAGCGATGATTTGTCGGTATTTATCTGTTGGACATCTCTGCTTTGTCGATTTTTTTTGTCGGTAATTTCGTTTGTATGGCATTCGGGAGTAATGCACCATGCACTAATTGGCAAGCGAGTTAAGTATCACAATAAATATTAGAATTTTAAACATTTTTATCAAATTTTAAAATATGTTTATTGTTTACTCATCAATATTAATTTTGTTCTTGTAAGATGTTTTGTAGCTTTTTTTAAATCTTTAAAGGACCTACATTTCATATGGCAATTAGCTTCTTTAGCGATTCTGTTTTTATCTACACACTACACCCATCCCTCGATTTGCGTATCACGAAAAAGGCGCGTAAATGAAAACCGTGCAAAAACATAGAGTTCATATAAAGTTATGAATCCATACCCGGAAATAAAAAAGCCGCGTACAAACGACTTAGAGCTCAAACAAAATGTAGGCATGCGTTCTAAAATACCATAGGACAATAATTTATTATTATTATACAAATATTTCTCGTCGAATCTTTAACTCAGCCGTGCCGGGTCTATTTGGGACCCAGAAAATCAATATCTATAATAAATTAGTCACTAATTATTCAGGTATACGAATATATAAATGTAATATACATTTATTAACCTAGCCGTGTTGATAGGGACCCCAAGTTTTTGATTTTTCTTGAATAACTATTTTAAAATAAATCCTACATGTCACAAACCTTTTGTAAATATCTAAAAAAGTCTTAAGAATAAATAATGTAAATAATCATTGACCTTTGTTGTCCGCTATTGCGATAAAAATAAATAAAACAATAATATTCGCTTCCGTTGCTACGGGCGCGATGTTTTTTTCGCTCGCATTCGGTACGATGTGCCGAGTGCAAGTGAATCCGTGCAATTGACAAGTGCTGTAAGATCTCAGAAGAATTCATCTTCAGATATTTAGCACCATGTTTTCTAGTTTTCCAGCTAAATAAATTATTTCGCTATTATTCAGTAAAGAAAATAAATTTGGCTTTTCTTCAGGATCACTGTTAGTTTTGCTATTGATTTTGGAATTGCTTTAACTTTCAGATCGTTTTCGGTTATTTCATCTTCACTGAATAATTCCTAAATGTCATGGCTATTTATTAAACCTTAGAAAACATTTCTTAAGGAATGTTTATAATATCAGGAACTTTTACATCTCCCGGCGTAACTTTATTACCAGTGATTTCCAAGAAACGTTTAATGTTAGATTTTTTTTAATTATTGCATACTGACACAACATGTAGACAAATCAAAATTATTTAAACTTAATGTTTATTCTATATTTAAAAACGGATTTAGGTATTTAAAACATTAGGCTGTGGTATATCGTGTGGATGACCTGGTGCGTTATTCAAAAGGAAAATTCCTTTAAATGAAAGATATTTTTTAAATTATTATTTAAATATTAATGTCGTCATCCAAGCTTTATTGTTAGCCCTCTAATATACAGGAATAAATTCCCTTTAATGATCTTGGCTTGAGAGCTTAGTTGATCAGCAAAAATTTTATAATTCGATCGATATTCAATCTTTTGCTCTCTTAAAACCCCTAGCAGTTTTTTTTTGAGATTTGGATGAATAAGTCCTGATATGCATTTTTTTCAGTACAATCTATATCCATACATTAATCTATATTATATACCTGGCCAGGTGTACATATATTTTTAAATTTCATTTTTAAAACCATGTTATTATAAAACCGTAAAAAACCCCGCGTAAATCGATGAACTATTGTCAAAACTTTGTGTATCATGCTTTTTTAGGGAATAGAAAAAAGTCGCAGAGGACCTTGTCTAGCGAATTTTACATTTTTATAAATAAAAATAATGGTATTTTACGATACACCAAGTGTACCAACACAAGGAAAATGTGCTGTTTGGACTCAAACAGCCTGCAAAATTAAAAAAATTTGCACATTTTTATTAAAACTTGTATAATGCACTTAAATCAAATCACGTTCTGCATACAAACGTGTATATAATTTAAATTCAATTTGATTACTCATATTTTTTTAATAAAAAATAAATTATTTTACCGTTTCAGGTGTCGTCGAAACTTGATTCATTGCTGAAAACGCTGCGAACTCTTGCGCAAATATGTACAATCAGGTAAGCTCAATACGATTTTAATAAAATATCTCAATTATCATATTATTATTTTCGCATTTTCTGCATTATGCGGTTATTATGCAGTCGTTATGCAGACCCCCGCACGGTATTCGCATAAATTCTTATATATATATTTGATATTGAATTTTACAATATTATCGATATAATCTACATCTGACCGGCTGAAATAGAATGTGTTGGGATTATCTAGTGGACTGCAGACCTCGCACAATATAATACGAGATCAACGAACTGATAAATTAGTACATACGGCCTTGCTGCACAATGCAATAGTAACCGGTGGTTGATTTGTTGCTACCGGCCACCGTATGGCCGATAGATTATTTTCATAAATTGTCCGCTGAATGAATATTAATTGAACGTGTAAATTATATCGCGATAAATTTAGATTTTTTAAACCAATTTCGGTATTGGTTTATTGCCCGACGCGACCACGATTGCTCATTGTTCTCGATATGAATTGCCGGTTTCTCTGCAGGCAGAAATTGGTAAGTTGGTGCAAACAACTCTGGCTGTAAAGGTGAAATTATCATAAAATAACTTTAAAGCTCTCTTAATTATAGGTCAATATTGATTTAACGGCCTGGTTTAATGTTACATAATTACAATGATTTTCAATATAATGAATCGCGGATATATTCTATTTTCATTCCTTACATACATAATATATTAATTAATTTTCAAAATAACCGATATCATATGCTTTTAGAAGTATCTGTAAGTTTTTCAGTTTATAAAATATTAATAAACACCTAAGATAATATTACAAAAAAACTATACATTTTCTTACATCCAATAGATATTTTTTTTGCGTTAGTTCCAAAAAAATTAAAATTACGTAAATGGATATAATAATAAGCTCCAAAATTCATTCGCTGCAATTTATTTATTTAAACTTAATGTATTTCGCTTGAACTTGTATCCAGCTCTAGCTTGTTCGAAATACTATACTTCCAAGATCCTCGATCTAAGTCAATTATAATTTCCCGGTTTCGTTTTGTTGCTTCGTTAGTAATAATTGCGTTATCGGTGGCGAAATTAAATCGTATGCGATATTTATTAAAATCGCTAATCCTACATTATCGAGATCGGTAGTCTATTATTTTCCGCAGCTTTTGTTTTGTCGTTTTAATAATATTTTACTTATTTTTCCAAAAAAAAACATTTGTTTACCATTCAATAAATTGGAGTATCTTTCTTCAATTTTTTTTCGAATCGAGTTAAAATTAGCGTCGATTTTTCGTTATTGTTTTTATCATTTTACTCTCTTCATTTTTCGTCATCTTATCAAGTAAAATATCGTCCAAAAATGGTCTCTCAGAGACCCCAAGCAATGTAAGTAAGACACGCACACTCCCACTTGGCACATGTACCGGATGCGAGCGAGAAAAAACATGGCGCCCGTGGCAACAGAAGCGAGTATTATTTATATTTACACTTTTTTTCGCAATTGCGGACAATGAAGGCCAATGATTATTTATAAAATTTTATTTTTTAGACTTTTATAGACAAATACAAAAAGTTTGTGACATGTCGGATTTATATTAAAAGAGTTATTCGAGTAAAATAAAAAATTGAAGAAATAATTGAGCGATTGTAAAACTGTATTGTAATAATAATATGTTATTAATTAAATAATTATTGTTTTTTTTTAATTACTGCAAATCCTTTTATAGCGTTCTCTGCTGTAAGGCTGTTTTATATAGCACGTGTAATATAGTGCTTAATTCTAGACTGCCGTTTTTTTTTATAAAACGATACATTTTCAAGATCAAATTTATTTGGTAAATATGTAAAATGTTTCGACTTATTGGTTGTTCTGATGTCCGCGTAAAATAAAAGTCATTGCCCATTGGTTAACAATAAAATTAACACGGGCGCATGGACGAATAAAACATAGAATAAGGAGATTTTAAATATGTGAATGTAAAGAAAATGTAATGATTTTGTTTAATTTATAAAATACCATTAAAATACCTATCCCTATATTTTTTATGGGTGCTTAGTCTTCTATATGGTGGTTTTCTATAGCGCGGTTTCTATCTCAGCGCTATGGTAGAGTTGAGTGTGATTGAATACCATATTAAGTAGGTATTGCGGAAAACTTTGGTAACTGTGATTGTATTTATTTTAAATACAATATAAATATTTAGAATTTTATTTGAATATAAATTAAATTAAATAGCGAGTGCAGATCGGGTTTAATGTTGGTTAACCATATGTGAAAACTAGTTCTAATATCTGATTTTATTGCGGATATTCTTATTTTTTTAACAAATATGAATTTTAATACCCGAAATAAAAATTTAAATGTATTTATTTAACTTTAGCACATTTACACAATGTCATTTCGGTATAAATTTCTCATATATAATAAAAATCGAATGTAGTAAAATGGGATGAGTACCTGATTCTGACATGTAAGTCTCGAAATAAATGTCGGATTCAAAATAAATGATTCGTTTTATAACTTTCGATTTATATCACACACAAGACACGAGTGGCCTATCTGTTTTATGGTGTTGAAGATAGTTATGGTTGTCGGCTATGGTGTTTCATTACTCCCGTTTTGCACACGTATTCGCTCACGTTTAATTCACATGGTTGAAAACGACCTTTTTCGCGTGTGCTTTGATGGGCGGCGCCCCGGGCGCCAGCATTATGTTATTTGACCGGTTCACTTTTCGCCAAGGAAGTCGCATACATTATGCACAAGATCAAAATGCAAATAACCGTGATGGCCGAAAAAATAATAAAGCAAAATATCGTGTAAAATCAATGAAGGCGTACTAAATAAGCGCAGGGAATTTCCAATTTCGAGCGCGGCAATAAACAAACATTACACGAAAAAATTGTTGCATTCCAATGTAATGCATTTTATAATCTGCTTAAGCTTATTTTTAATAATCTTGTCTGAACTTAATGCCATTTTAATATCATGTAATAAAATTTTATTATTTCACTACATTGTGGTAGGGATCTCAAGCTTAATTCCAATCACTTAAAATATGACAATTAATAATTATATCTTGAAATACCCATTTTTTCGCACATTATTAAAAAAAATACATACAATTATAATATAACAAGTACTTAATATTTGAGGATTTATGATCGAGAGGAGCTGTTGGAAGAGTATCTACGAGATTACAGTCGTTTGTCTGATCTAATTATTCAATTTCATTTATTTTTTATATATTCCAAATGAATCTCATTGTAGTCACATGCCTAGAAAATTCTGTTCAATAAAATGGATGGATTGGTCTTCAACATCGCATCTCGAAAGCATCAAACCCTAAACTGTCTGTCTTTGAATATCGCTTTATACAGACGTATTTATTAAAATATTCTGTTACTCTCCGTAAATTTAAATTTAAGCCAAAAAATGTTTTTGAGTACATATGAACTAAACTCTTATGATTCTGTTTTTTTTTCAATTAAATATTGACTTAGATATAAAATACTTGAACATGTGATTTTGATTCAATTAAAAATCTATGGGTCTCCATGGACCTTTATAATTATATAATCTAATAAAACGTCTGGAGAATATGAAGGATGTGATAGAATCATAATTATCTCAATAAAATAATCCGGATCTACAGCAAATAATTAAACAAGTATCTTTGTTATATCAGGATAGTTCATTGTGTCCAAAACCCATTTTGTTCAATTTTGCTTAATTAAATAAGTCCTTAAAATATAATTGTACGCTAAACCAAGAAGAAGCGTATTTTTTAGACATTTCTAATGGCTAACTGAAGGTCGAACCTAGAAAAATTCAGCATGCAGTATGGAGTAGAATATAATATATTTCTTAATCTAGCTGTCAAGTTTTTGATTTTTCTCGAATTACTCATTTAATAATATTCCTACATGTCATAAACTTTTTATATAAATATTATAAATACCCTTGGTTCTTTGTTGTATGCAATTGCAAAAAAAAAAATAAAAACAACAATATTCGCATCTGTAACCACGCGCGATTTTTCTCGCTCGCATCCGGTACGATATGTCGCGTGCGAGTGAAACGTGCGATTGACACATACGGCGAGAGCTCATTCTGATTTTTTTGGCAGATAGATTGTTAAGTAACATACCTCCTTTACCAATCTTCTTCTTCGTCCTTCGGCGTTATATTTAAGGATGGTATTGGACATTCTCTCGGTTTCTTCCGCTGAAGAGTTTGCCTGATCAATCAGTTTTGGTTGGTAGTCTATCCCATGCTTGACGAGGCTTGTCCGTTACATTTCCCAGGACTTAAAGAACCTTTCACTTTACCTAAGCATTTTTTGTGTTAGTTTTGATTCCATATTTTGCATTTACAAATTTGTTTGAACTAAAGATCTTTTCTCAAAAAATGTTAGAACCACAAATTAAAATTATATTCCTCTGGAAAGCAGAAAATTACTAATCATATGTAATAAATGCCTTTTGTTCTTTAACACATTAACTTTATAGGTTGTGACACGAAATCCAAGCCTTAAAATCAACAATACTGTAGGACATGTCAGTTTCAGAGGATGTATGCAAGTTGCCTACGAATATTGTATTACTGAAGTATTTATAAATTTACCGTTTTTAAGTCGTTTCGTTTTCCACCTGTCTTACAATAAGATCAGTTTTCTTATGTTATTTATACATAGTATACAAAGTATAAATTCCACAATACAAAAAACACAAAAAGAAGGTAATGAACCAACAAGTTTCGATGCATATAATGTCTGGGGAAGCTATCGAGGGGTGCGTTGAATAATGATAAATGTTGAAAATTTCCAGGATAAACTGTCGACAATGAATATTAAGTGCTTATATAAATAATCATGGCTGTTATATTAAATTAATAATGATGGCTTTAAATGCTTGAAATTTAAACTCTCGCCTCCACATATTAAGCGTGATATTGTAATTGCTTATTACATAATTAAAGATGCACATAAATATAATTTAATATCTACTAATATAAAGATGGTGCCGCCATTGGTTGAGCATATAAATTGAGTCGGCTAATTTAGACGCAACACGTTATCCGTAACCGACACTATACGGCCGGCACTCAAACAAAAGGGTTAAACAAAAAAAAAAACAAAGGTCCGAGACCCTATGGGCGGGCCCCCAGTTACCGGATAAATAATTGCATTCCATAAAAAGTGCACATTCGAAAGATTGCAGCTCGTATTATTGGTCTTTATCACTTTTAATGTGTCGGGACCGGTTCCTTTGCCATGCGAACGAGCTCAGCGTAACAGAACGCGCTAAGCGACGCTTATCGCCATACATTTTTGTCCTGTTTCAATATAAATAATATAGTCTGATAATAAAATATTGTGTTTAGAATGTGTAAAGTAAATTGTCAGTGGTCTGAAGGTGGCATGTTATTTTAATTTATTGCGATTGAATATTTTTAGCAGAACTTGTGAAGAAAATGTGCTCCAGATTTTGTGGCCGGTATATCACCCAATGAACATAAAGTCAGTCATATTCCATTCTGGTGGTCGGTCTAGCCGTGTAGAAACTTGCGGCTCTAATGACTAAAAGCACTTATACAATCAAAATATTGCGTCCACTTGTTTGTTTGGCGACCGCTATAAAGCTTCTTATTTGCGCTTATCAGAGATTTTCAACTATTTTCTCAAAAAAATATTTTTTTCACACCATCAGATACAAATCATCAACATTTCTTTCATGTTTCATATTTAAAAAAATATAATTGTCATCAAAATGTGGAGTAAATCCAATTGCCTTTTTAGAAATAAATAAGACAAATAAATTTAATTCACATGTCATGCTTAATTTTCCCAGAAACTCTTATAACAATTAATCCTTAAATTATTTTATAAACATAATAAATTATGTATATTCTAATAAATATTTTAGAAGAGATTTTATATAAAAAGATACATATTTCAGCTGAATGTGTGAATTTAAAAATAATTAGCATGAAAAAATCAGTATTTATTCATTATTATAAATTGTGTTATCCAATCGGATATTCTCTAAATATTATCACACTTTCCAGTATTTTATCTAATATTCAAAGTATTTCTAAGGCGTTTAACACTTTAGGCGATTCTAACTTACGATATTTCCTCAAGGTTGACAAAACGTTGCACTTTTACGGTTCCATATTTTCTATATTTTACAACAAAAAATATAAATATCTTTACACCGTAATATATTTTTCTAATAATGAGTTTAAGCTCCGTTTTTATTTCCGAGTTAACCGATACATAGTTCAGAAAATTTTATTTTATTATTATAAAGTTTTCCATACCTAATCACATTATAAATTAATTATGTTAACAATTAATATGTAATTATAATATAATCATTGCGTCATATATGCATGGCATGGTACCGATTTTAAAACTAATTAAATGTTGATGTTAAATTATTGATATTATGACATTTTGGACATGTTTATATTATAAAATACTTGCATAAATTTTCATATTTATGATTAATTTTTACAAAAAGTTGATTCAAAATTAATTACATTATAATTTGCAGTTATAGTTAATAGCTAGAGTAGATAAAATAGTATTAGTATAGCAAAATAATCTCAATTAATTATGTGTTGCGTTCAAAAATATTTTTTGTGAGTTTTATATACACTCAGTTCTTACATTACACGGTAGCTACGTTTCGCTAAAAGCCATTATGACTTAGAAGTTCTAATGAAATTATAACACTGTTAAGATATAGTCATTGTTCAATTTAGTACACTGTGTTATTACAAAACCCTGAAAAAAGGGTTGAAAAATAAATTCATATATTATGTTATTAATGTTAACACTGTTTTAGTTAAATCTAAAAATATAAAAAAAGCGTTTTATTCTTATTACCTTTTTTATTGTTTTATTGTGTATGTTTATTCAAAAATATAAGTAGATGTTAGTCATTTATTATTATTAAAAAATATATTTGGCAATCCCTGAAATGTAACTTTTAGTAGACCAAAAAATGTTATGGTGTGAGAAAATTCAATCACTTTGTTTATCTGCAAACAATAATGGATTAAACATCTTGTTCAATCAAAAATGTTTTAACACAATAAAAATATTGTAAATTTGCAATATGTCGGGAAATGATGTTCTTTACTCGATCGTAAAATAGACAAGGTCATAAAATGTGGCTTTCGAGTGTTTCCGATTTGATTTAGTGTCTACCGTAATTGACGACGCGTAATAAGTGAGTTTACGAAACGTTCAATAATATCGTAAATTATTTTTAAAAGGTTTTCTCATGAACGGCCATTTATTTAACGACTACTGTCCCGAAATTCACACGGAGCCAACTTGGCGCTATATGTGTTGAATGTATAAAATCAATTGGCACTTTTTTTGGGCACCATGAAAAACCTGAAGGATCGTAAAATGTGAAGATATACTGCAAGTTGTGAAGCATGCATATTTTATGACGCGTATTTATTATTCGAAAGGTATTGTCGTGAGGAATAAATAAATTTACATAATATATTGCTTAGTATTATTTACTACGAATTCGTGCCACAATTTTACTGCGACATAATATCTTTAATAAATTCGTATAAAAACGTTCGATTTGTCGACGGAAATAATTTTTCAGCGATTTTTCATTTGGCATATTTTCACAACAGCATTAATCTCTCGTCTGGCTAAAATTTATGGGATAATTATAGTCGAACATATATCACACTGTTATATAAATAAATATATATGTCTGCAATAAATATATATATTCACTGAGGGGGGTCCCGAATTGTAATATTATAATACATTTGAATATAAATAAATTTGCACTCTAGATGCACTCAGCTAAAACATAATTTAACTGGCACATCGTCAATCGATTTGAATTGCAAATCTGCATTTAATTCATTTTTTTAACAACAGTGGCATTATCGTGCATATAAATCTGATTACAATCGATCTGCATGTGTGGTCAGCATAAGCTGAATATTTAAACACTGATTTATTATATTTTTTTACGAAAATCTATAATAATGGCTCTCAATGTGTGGGCTATTTTAGTAAAAGCTTTTGGAATATTTTTGTGTTATACGTATAGGATTCAAAAGAACGTTATAAAATATATATCTATATAATTAATACAAAAATACAGTGAAACCTCATTTTATGTGCCCGGAATTCACGTTTCTCACTGTTTGCGTTCAGTTTTTACAATCCCTTTTTGTTTCAGTACTCGGTTTCTAACCCAGAATTTACGTTTTCCCTCTAATTACGTTTTTTTATCAATACCTTTAAAAACGTAAAAACGAGAATCCACTGTAATAAAATATTCAACTTGATAATAAATATATTTTATGATTTTGGAATAATATTATAAGGTTCGTAAAGGTCACTTTCTCTGTTTATAAACAAATGAAGATTTGTGTAATTATTTTAAGTAATTGATTGGTGCTTCTAATTTATTTGTTTCAAATCAAATTCTATTGTATTGCTAAATCTATCAAGAATATGAGATGAATCGTTCAAATAAAGATTCATCATCATCCTGATCCTCAGTATAAAAATTAATGATATCATCATAAAAATATAATACTAGCAGAGAGTTTGTTCTCTCCGAAACAAGATACTCGAGAATATGATGTTTTCGGAATGCGAGAGAAGAGGAAGACATTGTAAGACAGCGAAGAGACGTCATCTTGTTAGATTGTGAAAATCTAAATATATAACAGACTAGAGAGAGCAAAATAATGCTTTGGAAGTGATTGGTAAAGACAATAGAACGATGAAGATTGCTTTCCAGCGTCGAAATAGTGATTCTGTATTAGAGATAAATGAGTACAACTGTGTGATTCTGTTCGCTCATCAATTTGCTGTCATAAGTTTTCCATATTGTTTTAATAAACAGTTTTATAAATTAAATAAATATGACAACAAAAAATCCTTTGGGATTGGCTTGCTTGAAAAACCAGAAATAATTATATTATTTTAAGCTGACGGTTTAGAGAGCTACGGTGATAAAAAATAGGGGCGAAGGAAGATCTGATCCGAAAAGAAAGTTTTTACGTTGCTTTTTTTTTATATTCTTATGATTTTATTATTTTTTAACGGTTGGGGACGGTGTGATTTATACGGCAAAATTTAAAAAAAATTTGCGGGTAGCCGACAGTACATATAAAGAGTCTTAACCTTTTCCACTCTATTCATTTTTAGTCGAATCTATGAGTTACTCTCATTATATTTATTTTGTAAATTTATTAAAAAAGATATTCCTTGGGAAAATGAATAGCATCTATAGGGTTTGATCTGATATCCGAGTAAAAAACATTTTTTTAAATTCAACAAAAAAAAATTGTTCGGTGCTTGCAGGTAATCTTTTGTATCTCAAAAAAATAGGATACCACGTTCATATTTTTAGGACTTTTTCCACAAAATGTAAATTAAATTGTGTAAACTACGGTTCTTTATTAATTAAATGCCATCCATCCGTCGTTGAATAAATAATTATAAACATATAATATAAATTTCAAACCATTTAAGTTTGATAATGTGGGTTAACCCCAACTACGCTAAGATAGTACCCGGATAGGTTAATCCTCCACCGAAAATCTCACCGAGAGACTCATTCTCCTTGCATCTTTAGAATATTTATATGAGTGAGTGCGCTATGGATTTTCTGGTATGCCATCTATCGATTCATCGAAGTCAAATAAATAAATAAAAAATCCATTTTTTTTCCTCATGTTTTCTACCATCTATCTACATAGATGCAGAAAAAATGCCATTTTATTATTTAGCATAAAAAATTATAGAGGTATTGAGATTAATTTAAACAGTCCATTTTTCTAAATACTGCGATTTATTTAAATAAAAAAAAATGATGAAGATCTCAGCGTGAATGTATTTATTATCTCCACTTTTTTAAACTAAATTCAGTTCCAATGTAGGTTTTTAATAGATGCAATCAATCACACATGACATTTTATGGCGATTTTAGTGTGATCACACCCCCGATTTCATATACAAGGAATCTTTTAGGGCTTTTCTGGTATTTGTCGCCTTTTTACGGTTCTGTATGAAAAATGACCACGGCTCTTTGGCCTATTTGGCGGCGTTGTGTGAGGTCAGATCAGACCACCTCACGAACTCACAATGGATAACATTTTTTTTCCTATTCATGCCAGCCCCCGTCTTGCGTTGTGAATAGTAAAAAGGGACACCCGTATCGATGACCAGAATCACATTACCCAATATATCCATTTGCTTATTCACCCCACTATCGGCAATCGACAGCTCTTAGTTGAAAAAAATCTCATAAACAGTGATCTCATTTCTGTAAACAAACATTAAAATTCCTACTCGATTTTTTTTTATTTACTTATTTTTTGCCTCTTGTCCCAAAAACTAATGCTAAACGGTCGTTATCAATCTCCATTTGAATGCAATGCTTCTCGGAAAAAGTCAAAACATATTCAATAGCCCGCCATTTAGGTAAGCACAGGGGATTCTCACCTTTGAAGTGTCCAGGAAATAATAATATTTTCGTAGGTTAAATTTAACTGTTTCAATCCGGTGTTGTCCCTTGTTAATATTTGTTTGTTTACGTGTTTGGATATCGGGTATTTCTGGGAAGTGTCATCCATGTCCATTTCGGCCATTGTTACCCAATGGTTCCATGTTTACCTAAAATGTGTGGCGTGATGTTCCAACGCATTGTTGTCTATTGTGTTGATACAATAATTATTTAGGCAGATTTAAAAAAAATACATACCGAGAAGACATGCATCAGGTATCTTTAAAATCAAAGTGTTATGTCAATGATACTTCAACTGTTATATTTATGTTATTAAAAACCACAAATACGTAAAAATTTGTGAGAAAATATCACAAATAAGCATACCATTACATTAACAATATTCTTAAATTAATCGATGCACTATAGTAACAACTATGCATATTTGTGTCATATTTTCTAAACACTTTTCCACAAGTAACAAAACTCTGAAATTTATAATATAATTTGTATAAGTTCAAAAATTTAACTTTTTTAAGACCGATCTAATAAACTGAGGCCACTACTTTCTCTAAATAAAAAATAGCACCCCAAATTTCATACATACATTTTAAGTTAAGGATACCGACATTAGGAAGCAATCTTGCTGTATCTCGCAAAAAATATAATAGGATACCACGATTAAATTGTTAGGATTTACTTTACTAAATAAAAGATAAATTATGTAAAAAGATCTAACCTACATTTCTACTACTTTAGTTTGAAATTAGTAATATTTTAAATTGTTTTTCACTCCTTTGTGAAGTTATAATTTTCGGGATATAGTAAAACTGCTTTCTTATGTTGTTACAGTTTAATTCTTTAATATTAAAAAAAATATTATGGTAAAGATTAAAACAAAATATTCATTAAATTGTTCTTGTAATAAATATATAGGATTAATGTAAATTAAATATGTACTACATATTCACTTTTTTTTTAAAATTTTAATGTAAATTAAAGACAGTCAATGTAAATTAAGACTACATTTTTTTATAAATATTTTAATTATTGATTCATCAATTAAACTTATTAGATTATTGTCATTTTCACTCCCAGGGTCAAATATAATTCCCCGGAAGATTAGTCCTAATATTTGAACTCAGTAATAGTAAGCCATACGATTATTGTATATTTTAAGCTATATTTGCCATGGTATACAAACGCCCGCGGACTTTTGCACACATTTGATTCCTGAAAATGTGTGCAAATGTTTAATGTTCAAATGTAGCGATGTATAAAATCTTATTAGCTTAGTGACCTAGGCTTTTTACTTGATTTCTACATGACTAGAAGTAATTCTTTATAATTTCCCTTTCAATGCTCTATGATTTTCTGACGGAAAAACTAACGTTGGCTTCAATATTAAGTCTACAGCTTTCAAGTTTTCACTAAGAAGCAATCAATCGGTTTTAAGAAGGTTTATATTCAGGGGCAACTGAATCATCATTCGACAGAAATGTACGATTAAGGATTTTTTTTAAAAAATAAATCAAAATCGTCTAAATTGAATATTTACCTAGGAGAATATTCTCCATCTACAATAATTCAGACAATTTAGAATTAAACTCTTTTGCAACATCTTTATTTGCATCAGATGATTTTTTAACCTATTTAATATTAAGTAAAGACCACCTCGTTTTAATTTGTCATACCAGCCATTTTTTGCTTGAACATCGTGTTAGAGTCTTCCTTTGATCTAATCTTACAATCTTCATGCGAACTAAGACCCTTAACTTGAATAATTGAAAGACTCGAAGGTACATTGTTTTGATGGTGATCATCAATCTATGACGACAAAGATCTTTCGATTTCATAGAAGCGAACAATTTTTGCATTTTCGACAATCTTTAAAAATTTGCCAATTTTGCGTTTATTGTAATTAATCTCTTAAATTAAATAAATACTTAATAATGTAATATTGAAATCATTTTCTATTGATAATTACCAAAAAAAGTATCAATTGAGGCTCACGCTTAAATATAATGATACATAAAATCACATTTTTCGGTATTTACAATTCCGTATTTCTTATAACTGATCAAATAAGTATTTTAATAATAATAACTTTTATTTTATGTCAGCTTGTTTTGTCTGAATATTCTGTATCTATTTTTATTTTTCATGCTATAAGTAATCAGATATTTATTTTATAATAATTGTTTTAATGATTTTTAATATTAAGGAAAGAAACCTTTTTTATGTTGTCTCTTGAAACAATTATAGAAATCTCTATATTTCTACATTTTTGCATATTATCAATCCAATTAATATATTCTGTTTTCATCCCCTAAGGATAGGTAACATCGTTAAAAATAAATTTCACAAAATAGATACAATCAATTAATTTATAATGGATATCATCTGTATTATTATTTATCCACGTGATCCAATTATACTATACACATCACAATATCATTAAGGAGAGTTTATTTTTATTTCAATTTAAATAAAATCTCATATTTCATCATCAATTGAAGATGTGTATATCCGGTTGATGCACATCTCAATATATCAGGTATTTCACAGTCGCATTCATTGAATCTTGTTAAATTCTAACAACAGTTCCTTTATATAATATTATTCTCAAGACTTTCACTGGCTATTATATTATTCTCATAACAATATTTGTTGAGAGCGATAATAAATTTTCATTATTAAATTTCATCCAAACAATATAGGTGTTTACAAACAAATATACTCAAGTGAAATCAAATGGTTTCCGCGTATTATCTTCGACACTCTGATCACACAATTTAATTTCATTCAGCGTCCAAGTCAATGGCGGCACGGTAGACACTTAATAGCTTAATCAGTAATTAATTATAATCGGATATCGGTAAAGACGATTGTTTAGAATTGTATTTTGGATGCGTCTGCAACTTACGGTACTCAGTTTAACGACACTCCACGTCGGATGAAATGTTTTATGTTAATTATTCTTGGCACGAAGCGATCGTACATATTCGTGTGCGGCGTCAATTATGATTAAGAGGTGTTTAGAGTATTTCGATCTTGAATTTTGAATGAAGGAACACATCTTTATTGGACAGAGATGGTCAACATTTTATTTAAAAGCTATTCAGTTAATTTTAAGTGCTGCATTTGTGGTAGAAACCGTTGGTTAGATGAACATAACGACCGTCTTTACATTTACCTAGTAAAAATTATAAAGAGAATGTCGTTATTATAATTTAAATTCTATTTTTATTTAAAGTACATATTATTACTGTATTACATTTAGAAATTAATTTTATTATTAGTTGAAAATATATTATTTATGTACACTCGATTCTTTTATGCGCGGTAGCTAAGGTTAATCAAAAATCGTTTAAAAAGTGATAGAATTCATAGAAAGATTGGTCCCCTAAATTTAAAAAAAAGTGTATAAATTTGGGAAATATGAAAATATAATAAATAAATGATACAAAAAAACATTCGATGTATTTTAATTATGAAAAAAGTTATTAACGCCCCGTATAATGTTTTGAATTTATTGAAGCCTTTTATTCGTGTTGTTGATTCGTTTTATTATTAAAAAATATGTTATCTATTTTTTTATTCACAAGCAACAAGATGATATACAGCCACACAAATCTGCAGGTCCCGTTAGAATTTTAAAGCTCGTTCTAGGTTGAGATCATAATTGAAAAATGCTATTCCATACTCATTGCATAGAAAAATAGCAAACCCTCGTCAATTAAAGCATTGATGAATTATTTATTCTATGAACAAAAATAGTTATTCATGACATGCTTCATTATTTAGTCGATATATTTTACTCGCACTCGGCACATCGTACGGGATGCGAGCGAGAAAAAACATCGCGCCCGTGCCAACAAAAGCGAATACTGTTATTATTTTTTTTCAATTGCGGATAATAAAGCCCAATGATTATTTATACTATTTATTCTTTAGACAATTTATAGACAATAAATTTATGACAAGTGGGATTTATATTAAATGAATTATTCTCTTCTCTTTAATAGCCTCTCTTCTCTGTGGGATTTATATTAAATGAGTTATTCTTTCTTTTAAATCTTGGGGAATCATCAAAACCCAATTGGCACGGCTAGGTAAATAAATATTGTCTTTTAGTTTACTTTTTTATTTATTGGTTATTGGCTATTGTGGCGTAAAATATTTCAAACACAACACGCGAAATTTAAAATACATATAAAAATATGTTGGGTCTCGGAGTTTTTGTTAGAACAATAATTCGTGTAAAATTAAAGTAATTGTACTTTTTAGTGGACTGTGTTATTGTGAAACCGTGTAAAGAGAATTAAATTTAATATTGTAATAATTGTTATAATCGATTCAATTAAATTTGTTAAACATTAGATAAAATTGATGGCCTAAATTTCCTCCATCCATACTTGATTTTAAATGCGAAAATCTGAGTACATACAATTTTCAAAATTATGCGATCTTTATTATGTTTTTGTTATAAATTAATTTGAAAAGCTCCAATTTAAAACATAATCATCGTCAGCTGCTCTTGTTTAAAAATTGGGAAAAATGTTAAAACCCTCTTTATTGCGTGGTTATTCGAATTAATCTAATTTTTTTACGATATTATCACAATCGAATTGTTTTTTCACTTCTCCTATTTACCGCAAAAATATTTCGAAGGTATATAAAGTGCTTAAAATAATTTACGAGTATCAATTCAAATTAATGTAAAATATTATGGATGAAAGTTTTTATGATTTTATGAGCTATCAATCAATGAAGTTATTTCCATTGAAATAATAAATTCATCAATTATTCGCCAAAAAATAAGAATAAAGATTTTAACCTTGATTTTACATGAAAAATATTTTTTTTAAAATTAGTGTTTAATTAATAAATAATAAAATATTATCGGAAATCTTACCACTGAAAATAGCCAACGATGAATGATTTTCGCGTTCCAGTTAACGCGTTCGTTTATATAAAAATAGCGGAACTGTGTAAATATATTTTTATGTAAAGTTTAATCGAAAGCTATAAACGCAATACAAAAAATATGTTTACGCATAAATAAAATCATTCGACTTAATTTAGAATTTTTTTTATTAATATATATTTTTTTCAGAAATGCTGTGTTTTTTTGCAAATATGTAAAATGCACAACATGTTTGGTCTTCGGATGCAGCCTTCAGTACGAGGCAGGCACAGAAGACCAAATGCTACCAGGTATGTCAAAGCCCTACATTTTCCCCCTGTTTATCTTATCCACGCACTTTACATTCGTTACAATTACAAGGTTTCTATGTTAACACTTCCGAAAACAAATACAAATTTAGGGATAATGGAGCACATCAATAGATTAGGATAAATGTGTCTTAAGCATGAATCACTCTCCCTACACAATATGCTTGAGCGTTAACAAAAGAAACGTATTTGCGGTTCTGGTTCAGAGGATTATTATAAAACTCAACACAAAGAATGATAACAACGTTCCATGGGAGTAGCGTGAGAATATATGTGCATCGGGATGTGTACATAAATCATTATGGAAATATGTGTATGTGGATAAACCTTATGGATGAAAGTATTGTACTGGCCGTACCAGTTAATTTAAGTGTAATATAACTTAACACGATATGTAGATATTTTCGTGACGACTTATCCGCGTACGTATATCCCATAATGCATTATTGCATCATGATGCATTTCATTTTGTGTCAATCACTTTTGAAAGATCACGCAATGCAATTCGCTTTCTATTTATTGTTGTGTCGAATGCATATTTATCGAATCGCATGTTGGATGAGATTGACATTGAAACTAATCAGGTGATCCTCGATTGGTTGTAACCTTAGGCGGCTATTACCGGCCGCGCTTAACACCGCTGTGGGAACAAACCTCAAATGTGTAAACATTTGCCGACAAATGTTTGCCGGAGACGGCTACAATTTTCACATGGCCCTCGAGGCTGACCACCGGTGGACATG
Organism: Philopotamus ludificatus; assembly: GCA_022495035.1. Classification (NCBI taxonomy): domain Eukaryota; kingdom Metazoa; phylum Arthropoda; class Insecta; order Trichoptera; family Philopotamidae; genus Philopotamus; species Philopotamus ludificatus. Next base: position 35,403 of record JAGXCT010036502.1, on the reverse strand, counting down.
GACACCATCCTAGCAAGTTACTCCCTTGAACATAATTCACTTAAACTGAATTAGAGCACGGATAATTAACTACATTTTCAATGGTGTTGTCTAACCTTGTATTGTGATTTGTAATTCGCGTTAAAAATCGCACGCGGTTAATTGCTCTCGGTGAAATCTTGAAAAATAAATGTGTAATTTATGTTTATTAGCTTTGGCACTTGAACTGTAGTCTTGTCAAATGTTTGCATATAGAGATAATTTATGTAATCAAGTTAGCACTTGTGTAATTAATTAGCGTGCTTGCGCATGGCGCCATTTTTTTTAAACGAACCGTTATTACAAAATTATCTCGATAAACTTCTTGATTGAAAATGTATTGGATTAGTCAGAGAATAATTGCGGTTTTAGTGTTTATTGCATTTCAAAATACTGCAATTGCATTGTGTTTATGCTAAGTTTATTTTAAACTTCTATATGCGGATTGTATTAACCCTTTCCATTCTGTCCACTTTTAGTCGAATCTAGGAATTACTCCCATTATATTTTTTTTACAAATTTATTTAAAGAGATATTCATTGGGTAAATGAATAAAGGCCATATATTTGATTTGAACTGATATTCGATTAAAAAAGACAATTTTTTAATCAAATAAAAAAAACTTGGTTCAAGTTGTTTGCTAAAAAAACTTTTAGGACAATACGTCTGGCCCACGGAGATACAAAGGTTATTACATTATCTTCAATACAAAAGTACAAAAGTAGTGTAAAGCAGCTGAAACTGACAAAAAATCTCTAGCTGAGCTGTCGTTGTTTTTAGAAGTTTTGGATAATCTGTAAATTTTCCGGTAGACGTTTATCTCTTTTGGGTTTGTCCGGAAATGCTGTTTATCTATTTTCTTAATTAATTTTTCTTAGGCTTACTAATAATGTGCAAAAAATATCAATGATATTACTGTCACAATTTCTATTTTATTTATGTATTATTGACTTGATGTTAAAAGGATTAAATCATTTTTTTAGCATATCCCTTCACAGATTAGGATCTTGACTTCACTGGTTAGTCATAGGTTCTAGAACAGAATCTCAAGTTATTGGTTACCATTGTGTCTTGCAATCAAATAATAATTGCTATTCGATCAAAATAAAATAGATTTTTTCCCTTAGTCGAGTGTTGTCGCGTGCCGGTTTTAGACGTGGTGGCGATGGCGGTTGGGCACAATCGTAGTTTCGTAGATTCTACGGAGCTATGAGGAGCCAGGCCGCTATCCTAGATAACCTGGAGAACGTCTGTCTACAGTAATGACATCATGACTGAGACGGAGGTGTCCTCCAGGTGGCAAAGACCCGCCCCAGGGTTATAAGGCCACTGTTTAGTTTAGTTTAGTTATATATGTAAAAATTTCTGACAAAAGAAAATCAAAATTATTCAAAATTTCTAAAGATCACAACCTCTACTACCAACAAGTGCAAGTGGTTCATAAAATATCATGTTATAATAAGAGCCTAAAAATATTGATTATAATTGATTGATAATTGATGATAATTGAAATATGAAAAGCGTCCTCTTTTCTCCATTCATAAGCTTTCACCAAGTTAACAGTTAGTCATCCAATATAACATATCCGTCTTATACCAACTGAATTAAATACAAATTGAATGGCAATAGAAAATAATATTATAAATGACATATAATACCAAGCCATTATTTACAAAGAATATTCAATTAAAATAGTAAAATGTTAAAAAAAAGCATAGAAGATTCATATTTTCATAACCAAGCTGATTACAATCGATCAGCTAATCATCTGGATCTGGAGAGGGCAGATGGATTTTTTTATCTCGAAATTCCATTTATGAAAGGCGAAAACTGCTAGTGAGAAATAAAAAGAAGGATTGTGATTGTGCCAACAATGCAATGTCAAGACTAACGGCGAATTGATCCATATGCTGAAGCACTAAAATACATTTGGTAAAGCTTAGTATTCTCCATTTTTGCATGCTCTTCGTTCATGGAAACCCAAAAGGTTTCATATGTAAGAGAATGTCGCTGGAGGAAACGTCCCAAGTACTTTATTTTTCCACTACATAACTGCGATGCTAGATACAAGATGCAGAGATGGATCATTACAAGGATCTCCACAGTGGATCTTCAACTTGATTTGTCGAGACTACACAACTATCATCGCTATATGTTTCCCATCAGTTTCGCTTAACATTAGGTTTTCATATTCTTTTTCCCTAATGGTTCCATTCTAAGCGTATATTTAGGCAAACTTCTCAAAGTGTGACAAATCAAGCTGTATTTGCAATGCTTTATCTGCTACAGAAATAATAATTTATCATAGGGTTCTAGTTAATTTATAATAGGGTTCTAGCCTAAACTACACTCTCGATTATTATTGTTTTTGATACACTTGAAATGATGGAAATCTCGTCAGATTTACGAATTTAAAGTATGGAAGAATAAAAGAAACACATAGTGATCAATAAAAAGATTTCGATTTTTCGATCATATCTATGTATTAATAGTTTCCACCAGAATGATTATTAAGATAAACTATATAAACTTAACCATAACTATAATAAATATATTATTTAATCATTTATAAAATGTATAACATCACTTTAGCTAATTTTTATTTTTAATCGTTATTTTCTGCGACCACTCTTTGGCACATACAAAACTTTTTTATATTCTCCACATATTTGATTTAGCATGAACCTGCAGATTCGGCTCGTGGGTCTTTCTCCTGCTTTTTTAGTGCTCGTTTTGTAGAGGAATATGTCTTGAGCCATAATCTTCACTTTGTCAAGAAACGTGGCTTACCCACCTTTACTGCAACTCAGATATTACTTTCATATTCTGATTCCAAGGATGGCTCTCTCCATTGCTCACTATCTCACCTGCAGTTCATTAAGATCGAAGAGCTAAGGTCATACAGTTCCGATCCCATATCCTACATTTCGAAGATCTGTCGTTTAACTCTATTTTGGATGTCTGCTCTCTAACATGAGAGAATTTTCCAAATCCCAATTTGATTAGACTCATGTTTTCAATGGCATAATTGTATATTTTATGTGACATATATTCAAAGCTCTATATTTTATACTCGAGCTTAATCTAATAGATAAATTTGATTGATAGCCGAGAAAATAAATTGCAATTATCTTCATAATAATATGCTGTAATTTAAGAAGGATTCATTTCGCTGGGACAAGTAAACTGATTAAATTAATTTAATTATACGGTATTTAATTTAAATTCAGAGTGCAAAGGATACGTCCGATAAATGCATGTTTATTGCGGATGCGAGCGCACATGCGCCATCCCATACGTTGCGCGTGAGAGCTGGAAGATTCTACGACTTGACCACGGTATATTTCGGCCCCGCCCTGTACAAGCACAGTAGCTGCTGGAATGTGTATAGTGGCCATAAAAGAGTAAAACGAGTATACAAAACTCTATACGGCACGGTGGTGCGTATTAATTTATATACGCGTGTAAAATAACTTCACTAGTTCGCGTGACCAGGTAAATCGAACGTCTCGACAATTGAATATATTTGACGGGGGCCATCTCCTTTGAAATTGCATACAGACCCGGTTAACAGCCACCCGCTAAGTATGTCGTAAATATATCGGCTGCAGGTGAAGCAGCGGCTTTACGATGTCGCGGGCGCCGCCACGGCTGCGCGGAGACAAAGGACCGGCAGTTTCGGCAACTGCTGGACCAAATGTCGTCAAATTGTTGCCGATGCCCCCCTTCGCTCTTGTGATGGATGCTAAATTATCGGTGCACTGTTATCGCATAAATCAATCCGGTTCTCTTGAGTGAAAAGCTCAAAGTTTCTGCTGTAATGTCATTTTGGGGGGCGTAATGACATTTATTGCCTAATAAATTTTAATAGAATTCGCAATGGGTTTGCTAGAGTTATATTTTTTTGTCGTAAATAATTATTAGTAGCCAGAGTCATGGAATATCAGCAAAACCGGCTCTTGTGCGATTGCTATACTAAGCCAAACTTGGTCGTGGTTTGAAATGTCTAACGATATGCAAAAACTTTCAGAATTATGTGAACTGATACCAAATATAGTCACCTTTTGTGCGCTAGCTACGTTTCATATCCAACAAATTGCACAAAAAAGATAAAAAATGAATTTAGAACAGATAAAACTTATTTTATACAATAAATATTAGTGATTTTTTCATGTAAATTTTAGAAAATAATAATTCATCTAGAAGAAATGATTATTGTTTGTTTTTATATAAATTGATTTATTTTCTTGAAAGTAATCAGAATTATGATCAGAACATTTTTGAAATTGAGTCAAATAAATTTATTACTAGAAAATCTAAATAATATTATTATAACATTTGCTTAAAAAAATATTGGATTTTCCAAAGTCACAATTTGTTGTGTAGAAAGACTTGTCCTCGTCGTATTTTGATATTGACATACATTTTGAATGCTTTATTGTTGACTGTCGTAAAGGTTTTACATGCTTTGGTTTACTCTGCGATTTTTTTATTATCGATTTGAGGGATCAACATCAACATGAAAATGAAAGTCCTTAAAGATTGGAAAAAAGACTAGGATTTTTTTTTAGTTAAAGTGCCATACCAAAGATTTTAAATTACGGCGGGTTGCAAATATAAAGCATTGTTAATTATTATGACAAAAAATAATCATTTTATTAATTTTATCTTGTTTCACAGACAAATTTATATACACGGTTATATTTTATTTCATTTCATTTAAAGAGGAACCAAAGGTTGTTTTTTAATCCCTTAGAGCTAAACACGAATCTATTTGTACCACTGACTTTATTTTTAAAATTATTTTTCGGCGAATTGATTTGTTTTTACAGTTTTACTGCTGAATTATACCATTTTTACTTCCAACTTCAGAAAAATAAACTATATTATGTATTAGGGGTACCACACGAAAAATATGGTCGATATTTTGGATTTTTTTACTTAAAAATATGACGTGTAAATGACAAGCACACTCGGCGATGTCTCGACGCAAACTAAGTACATACCACCGACTACCTACCGCCAAGTTCTAGCGGCACGTGGCACTAGAACGTTTTAATCGCACTTAGCACATCGTACCGGATGCGAGCAAAAATCGCGCTTGTGACAACAGAAACGAGTTTTGTTGTTTTTATTAGTAATTCGAGAAAAATTAAAAACTTGGGATTCCAAATATCGTCCAATCGGCACTGCCAGGTTAAGACAATAAAATGTTTTTTTTTAAGTGTAAATACTCTCATTCTCTTATGCATCTTTTCATTCTCCTTTTAAAAAAAAGTTTATATATTCGGCAGAAGGTAGTAATTATTTTTCTCATAGGACATATTTTATGGACTCTTCTTTAATTTTGTTGTTTTTAAA
>JAGXCT010036502.1:0-29764 GCA_022495035.1 Philopotamus ludificatus | reverse complement strand
TTAGGTTTGTCGTAGAATTTAGCATAGGAAATTCGATAAGTCGAAAAAAATATTTTCGTTACCTTATTTAAAACTCAAATTACCTCTAGTAATAATTATGAAAACTTTGCGATAAGTGATAGCTACATGAATAGGGAAATTAATTCAAAATATTAAATAAATTTCTAAATGAATCATATTTAGGAACGATGCATAACTCCTAAAACGGGAGTCTAGGAAATTGTATATGTTAAAAATAATGTATCAAATTCAATATATGTAGGTTAGTTTTTATTTTGAAATTAATTTCTTAGAATAAGAATGTTTATGATCGAATGAATCTTAAATGAATCGCAGGCTATTTTAATTCGTACATTAGTTCTAATTTTGATTGATCGAATATTGAATTACAGTTTAGCTATCTAGCAAATTATCCGACGAACGATCGAATCATTATATTCTCAGACGAATGCAACGGCCACTGGACGTTATGCACAACAAAAACAATTTATTAGCCATCAATCTAATTTAGCTATGCAAAGTGAAAGCTCTACGATGATGAATGCGTTACTGATGAACACTTCCCAGTCGGCAAAGTCATTAACGACTGATGTTTTAATTTATGAGCATTGCACTCTTTATTATAATTGACATATCTGGTGTTGATCGGTGCCCTTCAGACGCGTTATTGGTGTCAATTGAACGCACTTGATCTTCGAGTGCATCAATCTTTTGTTGTGCAAACACCATTTCACCAATAGAAAGTCGCATGCGTAAATAAATAAATTAGGATATTTTTGTGGATAATCTCTAATTAGCAGACTGTGTATGAATGCGACGTCTGTGAATTAGCGAGACGCGAACCACTCGAAGTGTTAATATCGTGTGTCAACATCGGGACCCTTCAATCCTTGCGATCAATTCATTAGCATCGGTATCGCGTAATCGGCGGCTTTAAGCTCTTGCATTTCGACACAGCATCCTCTGCATCGCTTGTAATTCGTCTGCGTTGAGAAGCACTTAGCTCGTCGGTAAAAATGAGGTCGAGTCTGTACTCGTGGCGACAATGACATTCGCATATCGCATTACGCGACACTCAATATCTTAATTGGTTCGTCTGAGAATGATAATGGATGAGAATGAAAGGATGAAAAATCTGAACGGAAATTTCCAGGAAGCATTTTAATTTGTCTTATTGTATATTATAAATAAATTTCAGGATCCTTATAATACATCATTTTATGGAAAATAATAGCCGAAATCACCTAACGAAACCCATATATAATATATACGGTCAGTCCTCGACTTACGCGATTTTTAAAAACGCGAAATAAATGCGAAAGTTACAAAAGCAGTGGATAATAATGTTGCATACTACACTTTCATTTATGAAGAAAATAAAAGGGCAAAATGACACTTAACACTGGACCGATACTTGAATTTTTTTAATGTACATTCTGTTATGTGCAATATGTCCAATAAATCATATTTTCTTGATTGTATATACATATTCATATTAGAAGTAAAGGAAAGAAGTTAATTTTCCTTTATTTTTCAAAATCAAAATCATTGATTTCGGGCCTGTTCTTATTATTCTTAAAAATAAAATAAAATATATGACATAAAATAGAAAGCCTACGAACAGTACTATGGAAAAAATACAACTTACAAAGGTGTTTATTCCACCGTGTTCAAGACAGACTGATCTCAAATAAGTTAAAAAAAAATGGATTTCTTTTCGGTATACCTAGTATAATATCTTCGAATCATTACTGGGAGGCAGTTTTTGGTTTAGCTTCTTTAGCGATTCAATCTCCTCAATTTTGACAAAACGTCGTGCTTTTATGGTGTTTCGTCTTCGAGAATAGGAAAAAATCGCAGTAGACCATGCTCAGTAAACACAGAGGTTCAGGGATCATATGGTCTCAGTACATCATCCGTGTTGTTTTTCGACATTACATTTACATTTTTAAGTAAAAAATCATTGAAACTAGAAAATGTGGAAGGTCACACTAAGTATTAGTGTTAATCATACACACAGTAAAACCTCGGTTTTACGTGCCCGGAATTCACGTTTTCCCGCTATTTGCGTTCAATTATTACAAAACCGTTTTATTTTAGTACTCCGAATATACGTTTTTCTTCTAATTACGTTTTTTTATCATCACTTCAATAACGTAAATACGGGGTTTGACTGTATGTATTTAAATTAAGAAAAGAATAATACTAACGTCTAATGTAGGTTCCCAACCTTTTTCTTACATAGACTTACATCTTTTAACTAAAAACTCCGTTTATATATTAATATTTATAAAATCTTCGTTAATATTTGATAAAATCCGTGTTATTACAAATAAATCGTGTAAATATATAGTATTTTATTTCTTTGGTGCACCGTGTTATTTCAAAAGCGTGTAAAAAGAAAGTTGAAATTAGATGAGTTATACGGCGGCGCCTGTGTGCGCCGCAAAATCTACCCATATGGACGGCGCGCCCCTCGTTGAGTGTATGACGAGAAAGATTAATAAATGTTTTTTTTTATTTATTCTTTCATCCATGGTTTTTCAATGGTCAGAATTTTGTTTCTAGCTTACTTTAAAAGGGATTTCTAACGCGATATTATGTTTTTTTCCATGATATTGCGATATAAGCTTGGCTTGTGTATTGAAGATATATTTATCTTCCTGTCTGATGTTTTAGAAGCATTCCACCTGAATTATGACCTGTTTGGATCATTCTTCTTCAGTTCTTTCTCGCATCAGTGATTCAATAAGCTTCTCTTATGCTGCTTTATTGGTTTAGTTACTACTAGCGACTTTATGATTCGTATTCTAGTAGATATCTGACCCTTCAAGATCTTGACCAGTCTAGATAGACGCATTTCTAAAGTTTATTATATACAATCGTCCTGGAAAACGTTGGATGATCGCTAACAATGTTTTAAGATATTGATTATTCCCTATTTTCAACTCCATGTCTTCTCTAATCATTGTTTTACTACTTTTTAGATATCAGACAGTCAGTCTTGTAATATGGCGTGTTATACGAGGGATTGTTTTCGCAATTAGCCCCATGGCTGCCACGAGACTCAAACAAACACAAATGGATGCGCGTGCGCACAATTAAAGCAGCGATCACTGTCGTGTGCCAATTTCTTTGCTCGTTACATACACGTGTGCGCTAGCCGTCTCGTAAAAGCTTCATTATACGTTATTTTAAGTCCGCGGCCATTATACCGGAGGCCGAGCACAAAAGGACGCCATTGTTGGAGAAATAAACAAAACCGGACAAAAAATGGTATTAAAAAACCTGCGCGGCTCGGGATGACGACGAATTGAGTTATCAAAAAAAGATCATTTGGGCGCGCAGGGGTTTGGAACCGGCGGGCGCGACGGATTCCGCGTCGAATAATTAATTCGGGAAGCGCGCGGGGCCATATGGCGGCGCTCGCGCCATATGACGCAACTGAAGACCACTGAGCAATCATCGACGCGCCGAAGACCTTGCGCAGTTATTAAAAAACGATATTATTTATTATCCGACGGTCAATATCCTCCGAATGGATCTCGACGATTCTCGAGCACGTCACTACTTTATTTTTGATTTTTTTTTCTCGTTATTAATCGAAAGAAAGGTTCGGCACCAGCGATCGCGAGCACGATTCGTCTCGCTGGTTTTTTTCATCCTCTCCCTCCACGGAGTTATTATGTATTTATGCTCATCATCATCTCTTCTTTTTTACATCTATTTATTTTTTATTTCGTCCAATATCTTTGTTATTCCGTACATCAAGTCCGGTAGCCGGCTTTTTGTGAGTTAACGAGATGCTGCAACCAAAGTTTTCCGTAGGGTAAACAAGATTGCCAACAGATAATTAAAAAAAAATGCAATTTTAGTAATTATTAATCGTAAATAATTGCCAGAGTCGATTTTAATTTATGCCATATCTTATTAGTATTAATTGAGATGAAAAAATCGATCGTTCGGCTGGACCACGAGTCGTGGTTTTTGTTGCCGAATCAACAAAAAAAAATGGGTAAATAGACGCGGTTACCAAGCAACCGTGACATCAAGTATTTAACTTTATACTATGTAAAGATCGTGACTAGTCATGATTGGGATGGAGAATTGAAGAATTAAAAGTGTACGTGTGCATAGCGTTTCGGTCGGCCCGTCCCACCTCCGTCTACCTGTTGCAGTCGTAAACTTTCTATGAATCTGCCTTATCCGGACAATGGCGGCAGAACCGACCTTCCAGCTCCTATTATCCCGGCAGGTATTTCGCTGGAGAATTTCCTGGAAAAAAATAACACTGTGACGCCATTTTGGAACGATTCCAGCAATGCAACTTACCTGTGTTGACGTCTCAATAACACTCGATATTTATTATATGGGGTCAAAATAACATTCGGAAACTGTATCTTTATTTGGTACAGTTTGGTATTGGTTTTTTGTGTGGCGTATACCACCCGCGCTTTATTACGCCGATAGTATCGTATTATGTTATGGAAAGCCGATTCGAATATCTCGTCGATTGGATTGGAACGAGTCGGGTTCCATTCTTCGACGCCATCTTCGATGAATGTTACCCTTGTTTGTGGAAGACCGCAATTTATTCGGTGGGTTTTAATTGATCAATATATATTTTTGCGGTGTGTGTCTATACATCCGTCGCTTTCATCGAACCGGAACCGGCATTCGTGTACGCAATCCTGTCATAAGTTCTGCCATACCATCTCCAGGACATGATGGATCGCTCAGTGCAGTGGTCGGAAACTATCTAACTATGACAGGTCGCTAACGACTAGAAGAAGCATACCTTAATTGTACTGGACGAGGGAGTTATGAAGATAGCTTACATTATTTTATGCATAGGCAGATTGATGGTATATCAAGGGTACCCGAAAGAAATCGCGCATTTTTTTATAAATGTAAAATTTATGGTTTTTTCTTACTAAACATAATTTCCATCATTATTAGAACGAGTATCTCAATTCCAGTTATAAATTGAAATACTCGCTCAAGTGATTTTCCATTCAAATTCAGCAAAAATATCGTAAAAAGGAAAACAAAATTATTCTCAGAAGTAAAAAAAAATTTTTAGTTTCTTCATAATTCTTTTACATAGGGAGAATACTTGTTCATGTGGTTCGAGCTATCTTTTCAATTGTTGAAAAGTAAACATCTGCAGTAATTATTTCCCCCGGTTTTCATAATATTATTCCTTTCAAATCCCACCAATGCATAAAAGTACTTTTCGGAGCGTAACACCAGGCTTAGGGGTCGGAAAGGGAGTTTGGTTTGGAAAAAGCTATAGCTTTTTACGACTTATGTTACATTTTTTTGTAAAAAGGATGGAATTTTTTGTCGATTTCCGATATATTTCGAAAAGTTTTTCTCTAAAAGTGTGCTTGATAGACCTAAAGAGAAAATAATCGGAATGAGCAATGTCTGCGGAATATTTTGGATATGTCAGAACCTTCCAGTTTAACTTCTGATCTTATTCTAGGGTCAATATTTTGCTTTATGAGAGCGTCCATTATCGTGATGAAGATTTATTACCCAGTTTTAATATTTCGTAATGTATTATTTCTCTTACATCCTATTAAATGCACAAAAGTACCTTTGGGAGTGTTAAATTAGGCTCAGGGGTAGAAACGGGAGTTTGATTCGGTGAAAGCCATTACCTTTATCCTCTTATATTTAGGTTATAAAATATGCATTCGTTCGGGTTTTTTAATTGTTGTTTGTATTGTTTCTAATAAATCGGCATTCATAAGTTTTTATCCTTTAACCACCACGGTCACACCGATGTGACAACTCTGAATTCACTGCATACGCTAGCGACACGTTTTAAAAGACCTGTGTATAAATTATCTGGACAGAAATGTGTTCATTTGATTCATGGGAATATCTAGTACTTAGAATTTTTAGCTTTTTTTTATTTAACATCACAGGAACAGTTAACGCATTAGACTCTGGGTTCCCAATAGGGTCCGGATGAACCCCTTAGGAAGTTTGAAAAGGGTCTGTAGTATTCCAGGGGTCTATTGTTTGTCGAAAATAACAAAAATAATATACTTTCATCCCAGAATTACATTGTTGCGATTATATACGGTTGTAATTTAGCTATAAATGCATTTATTGCATCTTTAATTAATACTTTTATGATCAATTCGCGTGATACATTCATTTGAAACCTTTCGAAGTGCTTTTTCTTAAAGGGTAAGTAACGCTTCCGTGCGAAGGAGTAAATTTTGTGTTTCAATGTAGTCGCTCACAATTGCAGTGGTTGCCTACCGCTGGCTTAATGTATGGAAAAATATCGTTATTTTGACCGGGGTATTTGTTCCATGGATTTGAGATGGTCCAACAGTGAATAGAATCCGGCACCCGTTGTTTCTGAGCAAGACTCGTGATGGGCATGTTGAAATGGAATAGCGTTCCAACACAGGGTCCTCACAAAATTCGTAGTTTTTTTGTTGTTTAATATTATAAACGTTGGCAACACTGTGCCGATGTATGTTTTTATGGCTACCGCTTTATTGTTATTTTATGATTACTCGAGCTTTGACGTCTACCATTTTAAGACGCTCAATAAAATTAGTGTTGCCTTTGTAAACACCTTATCCTTGGTCTCATACAGTATGCAAGGCTTGAGCGTACTCTTCATACGATTTTAACACTCGAGAAAAAATGGATATTGAGTGACAGCGAGGAATGCAAGCAATATTGATTAATATTTTGTAACAGTGGCAAAGGACGCGGCCCGTAGATCCTGCGGGGTGTCGCCGCAGAGGATGTGACACGTCCGCAGGACATCCGACACGTGATGGCTCCGCGTACCCAGATGGACTATATATCACGGACCATTCTTTGGACCACTGCCGCTCCGTACGTGTTATAGTCCGATGGCTATCTATATGCAAATGGCATAACTTCACATATGGCATACCAAATTTCGTTTATTGTCGACATTGTCCGAAAATAGACGTGCCGAAACCGTTGTGGATTCTTGGCGTGAAAGCCACTGGGGTAACTGCGCAGGAGTGGCTTCTTGTCGCATCGGGCAGAAGCGCAATTTGCAGAGTTTGAGCGAGACCCACCACCGCCTTTGCCTCGGCGGCTGTTAGCGTCTTCGGGTTGAAGGCTTTATGACGTCATTAAATATCCACTATGCGTACACGGATGAGGCAGTGGATGCTGGTGTCCAGTTCAAAGACCCAACGACTTCATTAGTGAAATGTTACTATCGCCTGGTTAACGACTCGCACCAAACCGGGCCTCGGTTGGTGCAAACTGCATTCGCGGCCAATTACCGCCACGACTGTCGCGATCATTACCCAGATTTTATTATGTAATGCTGTAAAAACTCGGACCATGTAAATGAGATGATGGAAAAAAATTATGCGGTATTTTTTTTGTTTTCAGCTGGAACGCCTAATGTTTTCGATACTGTTACATCGCCGCCGTGCTAATATATCAATGTCATTGTTCTTGAATTATTTTGATTACATATTGAGATTGTGCGCCTTAACGGATGTACAGGGTATGGTCAAAGAATACTTATCAACGTTAATCAGTGGCGGATTTGTAGGAATGCTTTGATGCTGGAGCTTCAGGCCCCCTATCGCTGGGGCCCTCGAGGGGGCCCCGAAGACTTAGTATTGTTTTACCTTTTTATGAGCTTCTTGAATTATTGTTTATAATTCGTCCTAATCCATGGAATTGGTTCTGGCATTATACACATCAAAGACACGCCATGCAAGAACTAACTCGAGGAACGACCCGAGGAAAGCTATCACACTAAGGTAGCAGGTCGCCAACGCTCCTAACGTATAGAACTGTTAGCATTGTACTTGAAGTACTTTAGACTTTGCACGTACTTTCATCGTGTGGATGAAGTCGATTGGGGGCCTACCTCTTAGTTTCCAATGCTCAGGCTTCCGCCTGGATGGTACTCACGCACGGAACCATGAGGAGGTGAGCAGTCTAAGGAATCGGTTAGTCCAATTAGAGTATACGCCACTTAGAGAGTCATTGTTACTACCGCCGTTTACCCGCGCTTGCTTGAATGTCTTTAGGTTGACATTCAGAGCACTGGGCAGAAATCACATTGCGTCAACACCGGCGAGGGCCTTCGCAATGTTTTGTTTTAATTAGACAGTCGGATTTCTCTTGTCTCATCCTTAGACAACCGACAATCCCCCCCTCAATTATATTCTATTAGGGACCCCTGAAATGTAATTAGTATCAGGCCTCAAAAAGTCATCCATCAGATTTTTATCATCAGGTATACACTTTTTAATTAACTTGGATTAATTTGAACACGCCAAAAATCCACTTTGGACAAAAAAAAATGGTCCATATGGCCAGTTTGTGCGGCGCACACAAGCGCCGGGGAACTAAGGTCGCCAAAATAGAATAATATATTAAATTGAATTACATTTCTTATAATCGACATTAAATAATATCATCATCATCATCGTCATTTGCCAGTCACGAGACACTCACTCGCTGGGCGTGTGGATCTTGCCAGACTCTCGAATGACAGGCAACGGCAAAGGAACCTGAGTCTCTTTCGTGTCCATATCGCGGGGACCCAACTCGTATTGGTATGCGGTTTTTGTAAAGAGTTTCTTTCCCTTGGCCATTGCTGGCATTGGACGTGTATCCTCTATCTTGTTGCTATCGGATTTTACCCTCCCGACTGTGTCTAATCAAGTGGGAAGGGGTTTGCCTCGATAATATAGAAATGAGCGAATGATAGAGATCGCGCTCAGAAAAGCATATAAATAGATCACCTGGTCCAGTATAGCATATAAATCGGCTTCCGGCCGATCAAGTGTTGAAATTATGATATTTTCCGTGAGGGACTGTAACGGGATTTGAGATATGCGTCAAATGTATGTATAAACATCGGTATAGTTCAGGCCTGGGCAAATTAAGTTTGGGTTGGTTTATAAAAAAAAGCGTACTAAAACGCTACTGTGTAACTAACACAACCACAGGTATATCATCAGTATAGTAGACTTCCCGCATTCATCGTTTTTGTTTTCCTCGATAAACGATTGAGCAAGACGTCGAACGTCTACGTCTTCTCAAGAACAAGCCTTCCTAATAGTCTACCGGCCTATGGTGATAAGGCCTAGCATAGCATATAAATCGGCTTCCGGCCGATCAAGTGTTAAGAAACATGTGCAAAAGAATTTGACATGTGATCGTATTTGTCTTTTCTTTAGGATATCTAGCTTTTTCGACTATTTTCCCCATATACAACGATATATCGTTAGTTAGGTATAGTGAATTGCTTTGAATTGAAGAAAAATGGTCATCGATTCGCATGGGATGGACTATACGCATCAAAAGACACTCGACGCCAGATGTAAAAGTTTATATTATCTTCAACACACACAGATTTGTTTACTAGAAATCTTATATGATGTAATTGAACAAACATCTCATTTTTTTCCTACGAGTATTTGTGCCATTCGATTCTTTGCTCTGGCAGAAGAACCCTGAGTCCTTGGATTCTTCAAGTCTCGGAACTTTAATACAATCTATTCATTTGGGCACGCGTATCTTGGTAGTATGCATTCATTGCTACTGTTCCATCATGTTCCAACATTATGAGCTTTACAAAGGGATAGAAACTTAACGTCATTTGTAACTTCAGACTGCGTTTATCTGGCTCGTTATATCAGTATCGCTGTTTTTCTTGTAGTCCAGGTAGGATCCCATATATCTGAATCTGTTCACTTTTTAGACACTTGGCAGATAAATGGCTTTTTCTTGGGATTCTACCCTGGGAAAGGCATAATGCATTTGAACCGTTACTTTTCGGCTGAGCTACTTCATTTTTTTCGTCGTTGGACTAACATTGACATTAAAATGTTTTTTTTGGAACTAGGTTATTTAAAATTTTAGAATAAAATATAGTTCGTTGTGTGAATTTGGAGATAGTGTGCTTTCTAAAAATTGTAATATGAAGGTGTGGTCTCGCCATACAACCAACCACATGATTATTCAGATCGGTAAATTATTTATGTTCACACGCCATCGATCTGCTTTGACACGGACACGGATTGTTGGTTTTTTTTTCTCGCTTTCCTATTGTCTGCCTCGGTCATTTTACGACTCTGAGATTCGTTCCTAGATCTGCTTTCTCGTGTCATTTGTGAGTTATATAAAATGGGGATATAAAAAAAAAAAAGAAATGCGACCGTAAACTGGACGACCAACGGTTATCAATGCGTGGCTGCGCAGTGTGCGCTTTAACCCAACTCTCCGGTCCTGTTATTACAATAGTAATGTAATTAGGCCCAAAACTGGTCTGGACCAGTCCCCCTCCCCGCCCCCGGCCCATGCTCTCTGCCTTATCATCGCCGGAGAAGTCGACCACTGATATCTCACGAGCCGTGATTAATTACTACACAGATATCGGCGACTAATCCACGGCAATTATTTCGATTCGATCTCGGGTCCCCCGTTTACCCGGTTTTAATTTCTCAACTTATGTATTAATTAGATTAGATTTAATTACTCACTTGACTCGTCCATTAACGAGCGGCCGAGTCGGCAATTAAAACTCTGGGCAAGGCGTGATTGAATCATATTTCCTTGTAGGGACGACGTGCACTGTTGCCGACCCCTGCCCGACTTGAATGTCTTCATAACCGACCGCTTTGGGTGATTTGTACCATGGCCCCGTAATGAGATGAGATAACCCAAACTGGACGTGGCAATCGACACATGTATATTTCGCTCTCATCATCATCACGCGGTATCATCGTACGATGATGATGCTGCTGCTATTCTTCATTAGACCGTGGATAATGAAATAATCATTGGATTGCATTCCGGTGTTTTTTTTTGTTTGTTGAGTCAAGGGACGACAACAGATGTTCAATTCGGAAGTCAAGACTCGAAACACGTGCAATTTAAATCTTGAAGATTGTAGTGAAATGACGAGTCAAAGTCCAAATCAGTTGTACAAATAATATTATTAAAAAATATATCTTAATTAGCCAAAGTCTAATAATATTTTGTATAAAATTGTCAGATTTTTTGGTTACTAATTAGCTAATGAAGTCGAGTAATTTGGTAACGTGCGGTATACTAGAGTTCGTTCGCACTGGCCCGGATCGCGTTTATTTATTTTTGCTCTCGTCTAGTAATCCGCTAATTTTTATCAGTATGATTTTTTGAAAAAAAAAACTATTTTTTAAAACCAATTTTTGGAAAAATCATTTTTGATCACAAATGATGTAGTTGATTTTTTAACCGATCCATCACGGTGTCTCGAAATCAACGTCTCCGCCTCTATTTTGTCAGGGTCTATTTTGTGTGAAATGAATGCATGAAAATAGACCCCAAACATTTAAATTTGAGATATTGATAAATTCTTCGACAATACCTTGACATTTGTTTAAAAAATAGATGTATCTTAGAATAACAATAGTTATTCATGATATATATTAGTAAAAAAATCGACGATGTCGACGATGTAGCGATAAAAACATCGCGTCCGTGCTAATGGAAACTCATATCGTTGTTTTTATATTTTTTTAATATCGGATATCAGAACAAATTCTATAGATTTTATTAATATTTCTAATGAATATATCTTTTAATAAATTTATAAAAAAATATGAGAGTAATTTATTGATTTGACTAAACGTGGAAAGGATTAAGAAGTATGGAATTAGCATTAGGGACACAAAGATTTCATATTTCAATAGACCTAAACATAGAACATCTGCTAAATAATTTTAGTCGTTTACAAAGATTAAGCAAAATAACATATTTTAGAATTTTGAGAGGAAAATAAAATTATACATCCTTATTTATAAAAAAAATAAATGGTGGTTTACAGAGCTTCAGCAACACATGTTTGCATTGAAAGAGCCTTCTCTGGTTTAAAGCGTATTCTATGAGACAATAGAAATAGTTTAAATAAAAATACATTAAAAGATAACTTATAATTAGAGATAACATTCATCTTCATAATTATAAATAAAAATACCCAAGGATCCTTGCACACTTTAACCTTGAATATACGAATTTTTGTTATATTATCATAAAATATATATTTCTAGTAATAATTATAATATTTTATCGGAACCGGACCGATATTAGCCCCGAAATATATCTTAATTGACTCAAGTCTAATAATAATTTATGTTAAACTGTCGGATTTAATTAAATTGACTGAAATTGTGTTTTTCTTTTACTTTATTGTTTTATTTTTGTATATATTCCCTAATTAGCCAATGAAATCCAGTAATTTGGTAACGTGCGGTATACTAGAGTTCGTTCGCACTAGCCTGGCTCGCGTTTATTTATTTTTGTTCTCGTCTAGTTAACGGCTCGGGCACATGTGATTTCGAATACATACACATCCTATTTACGGCAAGATGAACTTGTTACAGGCGTATTATGTATGTACATATATCGACAACTTTCAATTTATTAATCCTAACAATGTATTTTTATCACAATTAGAGCATCACTACTAAATATATATGTTCAATGCTCTAATGAATGTAATAGTGTAAATTTCGATATTTTTATGTTATTTAAATCAGTGTAAATTCGAAATTCACGCGCGAAACAATTAGAGCCTCAAAATCCGTTCATATCGCGTTTAAATATATTTTTCATTGTCGTGTTATATAAGTTCTTTGTCATACGTTATAAATGTCTGTATAGACCAGAACGGAGGCGGAGAGATATCCCTAAAAATGTAATAAAAAAAAGAGAAATAAAGTCCTTGGTGACGTCTAGATTGTGACCGTGCAGTTTTCGTCTGATGAAGCCAAAACCGGTTAAATCTTCTTCCAGCAATCCGTTGGGAACATCTGCGTCCAATATTTACCTGACTCAATTTGTTTTTATTTTGTTTATTTATTTTTTGAGGCCCCGAAAATAAACTTCGCCCGGCCATATCCAGCGTGGCCGATGAGAGAAGGTTTATGGCGAGTAATAAAAATTTTATTTCATAAACAATTTAATTTAACTGCACGAATGCAGTGTATAAGCGAGCAGTCAAAATAGTTATGTCGAATATGCGCGTTGTGTAAACGATTTACAGTCAAATTATTACAGTAACCCCGGGGCGTTGCGCCTATAATCTGGAAATGATTTGTAAAACCACTGCAATTAAATCAATTTTAGAAACAATCGATGTTTCATTGAAACGACTGTGTGTGTGGTTTAATTAATGAACGGAGATAGCCATTGTTTATTGCGAGCAGCATTGTGTGTGTGATGATATCACTGCCGAGATAACAATGACCTTTTCCGGCCATTATTGATAATTTATAATTATATTGACAGATATAATTATGATGCAATGCTTATTTATTAGAAATGTGCCAGTTGAGTTTAGTTGTATTATGGTATTAAGGTAACTAGCGTCGTATTCCCGTGAGGGCATTGATTCATTTTTATAATTTATCTCCGTGGGCCAGACGTATTGGCCCAAAAGATTTTTTAGCAAACAACTGGGACCAAGATTTTTTAATTAATTAATAAAAAAATATTTTATATCAAACACTATAGTTGCTTCTTATTCATTTTCTATAATGGGATTAAGTAACTCATAGATTTGGCTAAAAGTAGAGTGGAAAGGTTTATGGCAAGTAGCGTCATATTCCTGTGAGGGGATCGATTCATTTTCATAAT
Source organism: Philopotamus ludificatus (assembly GCA_022495035.1). Classification (NCBI taxonomy): domain Eukaryota; kingdom Metazoa; phylum Arthropoda; class Insecta; order Trichoptera; family Philopotamidae; genus Philopotamus; species Philopotamus ludificatus. Next base: position 16,099 of record JAGXCT010036502.1, on the reverse strand, counting down.
TTATACTGTTCTGAAATTAATCAAAAGTAGTGGTTTTTTAACCTTTCCACTCTGTGGGCCAGACGTATTGGCCCAAAAGATTTTTTAGTAAATAACTTGAACCAAGTTTCTTTGTCAAGACAAAGAAGTCTAATTCTTTGTCTTGACAACAAAGAATTGCATGTGTTTCTAATTCTCTTCTTCCTCGATGGTTAATCGATGGTCGATCAGAGATCTCCATATGTCATTATCAAACTCAAAAGGTCGTTCCAGATTCAGGTGTTTCTTCTCAACGAACGTTGGCGATCATGGACGTCACCTCTGTCCTGAACAAGGAGATGGAATTTTTCCCAAACCATTGTCTCAGGCTCTTCAGCCAGGACGGTCTCGGTCTTCCGGGATCTCGTCTCCCTTGAATCCTAACCTAAAGAATAAGTTTTACTATTTAAGTATTTTAGTCATTTTCTGGTTTCGATATTCTACCCTTAAAAATAATATAAATATAGCTAAACAATTTTCTAAGCAAAAAAAAATTAATTATTCCCCTTAAATCCTATCAAATGAACAAAAGTACCTTTGGGATTGTTAAATTAGGCTTAGGGGTAGGAACGGAGTTTGATTCATTCGAACATTAGGTTATTAAATACGCGATTTCTTTCGGGTCCCCCTAATATTATTGATACATTTGTATTTTAATCAAGAAAAAAATATTGATATTAATTATTATTACTATTAATTATTCTAGAAATAGTATTATTGGTTTTCTTTTATTTTTGTACAGATCTGTGGCTTTACACGTCATTATTCATTCGGATATTTTCACATCGATCCCACAATTGTTCGTGGACCCTAATCGATTCCATTTTTTTGGCCGTTAGACCTTTAAAAAAGTCATTGTGATCCCAGAGATTAGAGCAGTGGATCTCAACCCGATTTGACGGCTGTATACCTCAGCTCGGACCCACGTAATTATAAGGCCGGGCCAGACTGACCCACGAATTGAGTCGTCACGATTTGTAAAGCACGTCGTATACGTAACAACTTATTAACCTGGCGTAATTACATGTGTGTCGTGTGAGCATTTACTCAAAAATCGAAACAATCGCCAATATTTGTTTTTTTTTTCTTTTAAGTACTGTCCGAAGCGTCAATTAGTACGTCCTTGATCTTCGCAATCGTTCAATTAGCGTCTGGCATCGTTGTTCGCAATCCAAACACATTTTTTTGGCAATCACAAAAGCCATCATGTGGAGCAGATTGATGGACCAGAGTGACTAATAGAATACACAATTATGGGTCACGATGACTGTTGCGGGAATGACCGGAGTGAATGCGCGATGCAAATGGTGTGTCGGTCAATTATTTCTATTTTCGGTTCTCGTTCTAAAAATATGAAGAATTGCGGATCAAAGTTCAGTTCTTGTCGCGTGTTGCCCGTTGATGACGTTGGCGGCGTGTTTTGCGGTTTGGCGATCCGCGATAAGGATTACCGGAATACGATACGTGCTTGGAATTTGCTTGGAATATATTGTCACGTGAGGAATCGCTCGTAGGAACGCAAATAAATTAACAATTGATATTGCACACCGTTTGTGAAAACAACGATAAATCATGTTTTTATAACGATTGTGAGATTACATCAGTGATTTTCCACCTATGAATAACATGGGAGTGATTTATCGTAGAGAATTCAATATCTTAATTTTAATACTCGATCGGCCGGAAACCTATTAATATGCTTTCCTGTCCCCGATCTTTATATATCGTATATATTTATAAACATTTTATTCTAAGATAAAAATATTAAGAATAATTAATAACAATAAGTTAGCATTCAATACGACTACTAATGTCAAGATACGTCAGAGACAAGTGCGCCAACATAACCAACAAAAATTGTGACAATTAGACTCATATAGCTCGCGAAATCTACAAATTTCGCCTATTTTTTTTTATTAAAATTTATTATTAACACCCAATCGGCCGGAAGCCTATTTATAAGCTTTTTAATCCCGATCTTTATCCGCCGCAAACATTATCAATTAAAAAAGCATAATCTTGTTTTCATATACGAGAGATAAATAAATGTGAATTTTTCTTTTTCCTCTATTTTTTTTTTATTATTTTATCTTAAAATGAGTGATTCCCCATGACCCATCAGTGATTCATTTGTTTTAATCTTTGGAATACTTCTGGAACGCAATTTTTTGTTCGGCTCTATCAACGAAGTTGTTTTTTCATCTTCGGGAATATGAAGATCAAAAAGGGATCAAAACTGGCGAATATGGAGTCTGAGGCATCATAGCGATGTTGTTTTTGATCGAAAATTACCAAAGTACCAAAACACGTAAAGCGTCTCAACAGTTATCCAATTATGTAATTTGGCTCTAACCCGAGGGCTTTTGTCTCTTGGAGGGCAGGGCACTACGCCATCTTTATCGGCCCAGAGTTTCCTCTATTTTCCTCTCAAGCACCAACAGAGACGCACACGACTCAACGTGAGCCTGAAGTTGAATTGTTATCGCGCAGATTATGACAAATACAGTTAGCCCTCCTATAACAAAGAAATTAGGACTTTGTTATAGAAAATCCGCGTTATAGAAACCAAAGACATACAAAATATGGGAAGAGGGCTTTTTAATTTTGCATGTCTTTTTGTATGTCGAACTAGTTATAGAAATCGGCGGCATAGCAAGAAGCGTTATAGGAGGGTATGCTGTAATCGGATGTGGTCAATTTGTATTTGGTTTTAATGTCTGATCCGGTGCTATAAGCATCCGGTGACACACACGTCACCGAATCGGCACAGATAGCGGCCCAGGCTGCTCATAGCTCCCCAGAAACCGCGATCGCCGCCACATCCGATTCCGACACGCGAAATACTCAACTTGTCGATGCAATCATAAATTCTTGCATCTTGCTAATTATTGTTGGCGTCTATTTGGGACCCCAAGTTTTTGTTTTTTTCTAAAATAACTCTTTTAATATAAATCCTACATGTCACAACCTTTTTGTATTTGTCTAATAAAACAAGTCTAAATAATAAATACTATAGATAATTATTGACCTTTATTGTCCGCAATTGTGAAAAAACAATTAAAAACAACAATTTGCTTCTCTATTTGCTCCGTACCGGATGCGAGCGAGAAAAATGTGTTGGATTTTGCATAGGATCCTCATTATATTTAACCTTTACGATCTCAATTATATTTTATAGTCAGCGGCGGTTTGCAGTACTTTGATTATGGCGCTTGTGTGCGCCGCACAATCTCGCCATAAGAACGGCGCGCCCCTGTATAGAGTCCAATTTAAAAAGTGCATCCGCTTTCTGTGAAATATCCGATGATGATACACCCGATAATAAAAATTAAACTCTGAATTGGTTAGTCGGAAAAATGCCTTTATACGGCGTACGTTTTCCAAGAAATGCTTTAACTTAATTTTATTTTTAAAAAAAAATATGCCTCTCACGAGAAGATTGGCATAATTAAGCAGATTTTCTGCATTGTCGCTATGGACCGTTATCAAATTTTTTGCATCTTTATCGCCGATTATTTTTTGGTGACCATGATTTATGTCAGCAATTGAACCATGGGTGATGCATCTTACGGTATTGCCTAATTTTTTACACGCGTACGTATACAAAAATGGATTCGACGTAATAACCTCGAAAGTAATACGTGAATCCCGTTTTTTTCGCACGTCATTATGGTCATCACAATTATTTATACTCTTTGTTGAATCAAATTTTATTTAATTCAATTTTCAGGCAAAGTGTGGTCTCAATGCGCAGCTGTTCTTAACCTTTTTTTTTGGCGTGGCGCATGAAAATTTAATAACGCCAGACGAGGTCCATTAATCAAATTTTCCGAACTGTATTAGGCAATTTTGCGATGTTTATTCGTGCAATTTGCGAAAAATACGATTCGCCGATAATTTTTGACGAGTCAAATTGAACGTTTGCGGTCGCCGCGTGATTCCTGGTGCGTGAAAGGATCGAATTTCAGCAAATAAAATTCAATAAAATTATGGGGAAGCCATAGCCGGGACCATTAAATTTATATACCGCAAAACGTTTTGCGGAATTTCTCGGTAAAATATTGATTCAATTTTAATGCGGTATTTCATGCTTAAAAGATGCGTTGTTTATGGTCGCTCTTTAGCAGATATGTACTTATTCTGGTCTGGTTTGGATCTGGATACCGCAAAAAAAACCAGCAAAATAAACTGTTTTCCTCTTTGGCACGAGAAAAATATGCAATTTTCTCACGAAAACAATTTTGGATACAAAAAATATAAATTAATAAACGATCTCATAATATACAACGCTGTATAAAGATAATCAAATCCTGATTTTAAAACAGTAGTCAGTAGTTAGTCAATCGTGAAATAAACAGAGAAAAGAAATCTCAATTTCCGTAACGATTTTTATTCACGCTAAGCGTCGATTAGTCGACCTGATTCGAATGCAAGTTGCTCTAGCGTTAACACGCTGCGGAAGATTAAAAATTAAAAAAAAAGTATATTTCAAATGTGACTCTGTATGGACGGCGCAAGACTGCTCCGATCGGCAGCATAACACAGCGCTTAGCGACGACGAGACCCCCCCTCCCCACACCGCTGCAGCCCCGCATCCATCCAATACCCAACGGTGGTAGCGATGACGCGGAGACAACGACAAAAGTAGAATGATTCAATAGACATTTAACCGTTCAGACGCCACGGCGTGCAGGCACGCGAAATCGTCTAACCACCAGAGCCACGGCGAACGAATGTGAATTCATTGTTTTTTTGGACCGTGTTATTTCAAAACCGCCATAATGTACCACAAATTCTCTAAGGGGTTAAGATCTGGCGAACTTCCTGACCACTGGTCGAAATCCCTTAATGGCATAGATTTTTTTTATTAGAAGAGTAAGTATTATTCTGGCCAGCTGGGTGTTTCACAGTCTTTCGGAGGCAGTATTGGTGGATCTCCAGATCTTCGCTTCATAAACTGGACTCAAACAAAATAAATTTGCTTTCATCGGAGAATATGACTTTTTGCAGTGGGTTTTAGTTCAAGTTTTGTTAATTTTTCCTCACACTCTAATCAGGATTTCATATTCTTTGCTAGGAAAGGCTTTTTCGCTGACCCGCGGGTCATTAAACTGCCTTCTGGATGGTGTTTACCTCAACTTCTGCTCCAACGCCTGCTATAAATTCCTCTTGAATATCCACCGCTGTTAAAGATCGATTTTGCAGACACAGCAGTTGTTTTATGGAGCGTTCTGCTACCTTTCAGACCACCTGTATCACCTTAATCAGCGATTTCTTTTGAATTCTGTTCACCAATAACATAACTGTTTCACAAATTCTCAACTAGATAACGCCAAAATCTGACTTTTCTACTCACTACTAAACTGTGTAAATTTTTTACATACTTTAATTGAATTTTTAAAATTTCTCTTCATAAAAATAATGACGGTTTGAGTTGGTAAGGACGAAGGACTCTTATATACATCTCAAAAAAAAATTTTGGAGATAATCCGTTACTTACCTGATATTATATAACCGGTTTACTCCACAATGCAAGGTGTTACGCTTTCATTGCTCGGTACTGTACATATGCAGACATCTTTATTACGCGGATGTTAGTTCGTTGATCCAATGCATACGGGGTTGAGGATACATTCTGAAAATATTTTTATTTTAAAGTATTATGTACGCACAGTTTGTTGGCACTATTTCCATTCTTACGCGTTTAATTTATGTGTTCAGCTGTAAAAGAAAATAGTTGAAAATAAATAAAGTATTGTCTCTATACTTAATCCTTAGGTATTCGCATAATCTTCTTTAAATATAAAATAAAATAGCGATTTTTCATTTTTAATATAGAAGAATATTTTAACACGAATAAAAGCATCTGCTTTATGTTCTTTGATTGATTTAAGAGCCCTACCTCAAATCTAATGGCCTCTCTTGGTGATATGGTCCAGAGTAATGAACACATGTGCAATTATGTACTTAATAATAATTCTTCCGGTTCTATTTGGCTACTATTACCAGTTTTTTTTTTATTATTTGACACTATTTTAGCTAGTTTTTATTCCTAGGCATTTGAGTATAGAGTTGGTTAGTACATCTATCTAATATTTAAATATTAAGAAATGATAATACTCTTCAGGGACAGAGGGAGACAGAAGACGGACGTTTTGAATCTCATAGTCGACCAGAAGAAGTAATCAGTTAGTTTCATTAGGGGCAGTGGTCCGCCAATAGTGTGCACATTATTATTTTCTATTTTGCAATTTTTCCTCCTAGGCGCCCCCAATTATTCGGCGCCTGTGTGCACCGCACAATTTGGCCATATGGACGGCGGGTCCCTGACGGTTATTTCCGCAATTAAAATGTTCCGTCCACACAAAAACACGAGAAACCTTTTCGAGGGCCAACTATAAAGTAAAAATTTAATATGGCTACCAATGCCAAGGTACGTCAGGGACAAGTGTACCAACACAACTGCTAACATTTCTGATTATTTTCTAATAAAACTTAATACAATAGGAGTTCTAAACATTTTTCCTACATAGACCCCTTTAACTAAATAATTTTCTTCATAGACCCCCTTATATTTTTTCTATAATCTAAAATAAAGTGCATATTGCGGCCCGCATGCGATTTTTTACCAGCCATAATCACAAAATAACAAAAAAAAAATGGAAATTTTACTTTGGTTTTAGCTAAAAATATTAGTATTTTGTAGAAAACATCGATTTTTTGGAAGCGTTATAGGAGGGCTGAAGGATATTATTATCTAATAATTGCATTATTTAAAAATAAAATAAAATTTAAAAATAGATAAATGTATCGTAGACTTCTGAAATGCTATAGACTAGAGAAAAGCAACCTTTTTTTTACAACGGGGGCTGACTACAAATTTAAAAATATAATGGGTGGCGCATCTAAGAAAATTATGATAAAACAAACACTGAATGATGAACTCAAATTATATTTTTATTAACAAAATAAACCTATTATAAAAATTAGGACATGGGGTCTATTTATAATGGAAAATATACCCCAATCATTTAGTCAAGATATTGATGAAATTTTTTTTTTAAAATGGATTATTCTAAGAATAAAAATAGTTATTCATGGTATGCTTCAAACTTGGTCGATGTTTTGGATTTTTCTACTAATTAATATGACGCGTATAGGATATGCACACCCGACGATGTCCCGCCTCATACTGTAGACCAGGGGTGAGCAACCTTTTTTACAACATTTAAAAAAAAATTATAATAATACAAACATTTAATAAAGAACTCAAAGTATCTAAAAAAAAAAAACAACGGCAAAAAATAAAAAGAATTACAGAAATACTATAAAAAAACGGCGAAAAGATATATAAAGAAAAAGTTTATTTAATGAGAATTGTGGCATTGCTTCTTTGCCATCAATTGGTCTATGTTACATGATAGAGACGACACAGCTCATACGCAGCTTTCGAGCATGCAGTATTTAATCTCGATCATTGATCACTTTTAATTCTTTTCATTGCGGAAAATAACTGTTCATAAACTTATAAAGGTCTTCCAAAAGGGTATTAATTTATTTGTTTTGCATGTGCGCTTAAATGGTGAGGTACCTAAATTCATGTAATTTTTGATAGAAACTATGTGTATGTCAACATTGTAAAATTTATTTCTTAAATCCGTGTTATTTTGGCGATATTAATTCCATTTGTAACTCATGTCCGGGCTGAACTTACATATTAAATGGTCAGAAAAATAAATAAAGCCAGGCGTTTCTTCTGATCTTAAATAATTTTAAAATGGAGCTGAAATTCAGGTAAATATTATTTTTTCTAAATGCTGGGCATATTTTTGGGTTTCTTAAGGATTTGCTCATCTTAGATGTGACATGTTGTTTGATAACAGATTGTTGTTCCAAATTTTTAGTTTTTTTTCAAAAGCATTAATTTTATTAAACATGTTATGAATAAACTGGCCTTTTCCCACGTTTAAGACATTAAAATGCTGGGTTATATCGACGAGGAAGGCAAAATCACACATCCATTCTTTATCTTCGAATTGGGGAAATGGATATTCCTTCATTTCCACAAACGATTGAATTTAATTTTTTTAAATCATATACCCTTTTAAGCATAGTACCTCTATTCAACCAACGAATTTCTGTGTTGTAAATTAAATCACCATATTCACTTCTCAAATCATTTAAAAATTCTTTAAATTGGCGGTGATTTAACGCTCGAGATTTAAGGAAATTAACAAGCTTTATTACAAGCGTGGTGACAACGTAACGCGTGAAATTAAATCACATAAATAAAGCACGATATCATTGCCTATCAATGATTTTAGCATCATTTTCAAAAATAATAAAAAAATTAACTTTTTAAAATGGATTATTCTAAGAATAAAAATAGTTATTCATGGTATGCTTCAAAATTTGGTCGATGTTTTGGATTTTTCTACTAATTAATATGACGCGTATAGGATATGCACACCCGACGATGTCCCGCCTCATACTGTAGACCGACCGCTAAATTCGTCACAAGTATATGTTTCACTCGCACTTGACACATCGTACCGGATGCGAGCGTGAAAAAACAACAAAAATCTGGGACCTTAGATTGGCACGGCTAGGTTAATAAAAATGTGGAAAAAGATCATGCTTACGCCTAAGGGTGCAATAAGGCTATGAGACATTAGGATTTCCCTCGTCCCTGTTATATACCCTTTTGAAATTTCCATCAACCCTCAGGGGTCCACTTGAACCCCATTAGGAAATCCCGCTTTACAACATGCTTGTTGAGTATAATCCTTTCTTCAGATAGATGTCATTTAAATTGTTATTGATTTAGATTTAATTGGAGAGGATATACCCTCTTTGGACCGTTGAATCGAGTCGGGAATGGAGAAGGACCGTGCAGATGAAGATCCATTGTGTTTACGCTCCTTGAACACAAGGCATCGATCGTCCGATTGAATAGCGCCGATCTAGACGTTATTGTTTCTCAATCACGAGGAATGTTCCCGTCAGTCGTTTCAGCAAATGGAATTGCGGAAGCGAAATCAGCAGCGGAGCCGCGACCACGGACAACGTTGCGTTGTCTTTGATCCCGAGCTGGTGTCGCCTATGGGGTTGGCCGTCTCTGCGCCTGCATTTCTCTAAAAATCTATTCATTAATCGGCCATTACCGGCGTGCTTTATTCATACGACCTTTTTGTGTTGGTCGAATAGAGACTCCGGTACAAAAAGGACCGGTTCCCCGACCTCTGGGCCGGCGAGCGTCGTGCCTGCCCACGGCGCCCGAGAAATCACCGGCCACTCTTTTATTTATACACTTAATTAACACATAAATATGAGCATCGAGAATTGCGCTCTACGATTCTTAAATAGAGCCGAGCGACTCATCGCTCTGATTGACCAAACTATGGTATCAGCGTTGGTCAAACGCTGGACAAGACTCGCGGCCATAATGTATTCATTTATTCCGAGACGCTCTTATTAACGCCGGAGAGTGGTCAAGTTATTCGTTCTCTTATCTTATCAATTGTTTTTTTCTCTGAAAGGAGTGACCTCAGGATGCGGCCGAGGAGGGAGGACGTTGAAATTTGTTGGTCCAACAGAGGAATCGTCCCACGCGTTGCCGATAGGAAACCCTCTCACGAGCGCTAATCGCATTATATATATTCTTTTACTTAGATCTACTTAACACGTTTTGGATATAGTGACATTTTGTGAAAGTACTCGGATGTCTGACTTGTTAATTCCATTATCGTAGCGTCGAGATAAAGATTTCATAATGTTTATTTGGCATCTCAATAATTCAATGTAAATAAGTTGTTTTTTACGTCTGCGATTCATGCCGAATCCCCATTGTTTACCAAGAAGGAATCTTGCGATCCTCGATAGAATCTTGGGCTGGACCCGTCGCGGATGCCAATGTGTGTTGAGGTCGGATTATTTAAATATTTAGAGAAATATGCTTCTATTTTGGCGAGAATATCTGAAAAAGGGGCCATGGGTCAAATAAGTTTGGGAATCTAGGCAATAGGGGCTCTAAACATTTTTCCTACATAAACCTCTTTTTAGTTTTAGCTGAATTCCTCACCATTGAATTACCAAAATTTGGCATAACCACTTGTTTGAAAATTGATTTTATCTTCCAAATCCAAAATTTTTCAAATGGATTTATAATCCAAGATGGAATATCTTAACTTTCCAAATCTTTATAACTTCTTTTAATTATTTAAAGTGTATATTTGAATGTCATCAACATTGATCTTATCCCTTTCAACGACAGTAAGCTACATCAAACATCAAAAAAATCGCCCTATACAAATCTAGTCAACCCTCCTATAGCGCTTCTTCCACAGAGCATTGACCTTACGTCCGGCAATGTATTATATATTTATGAAAAATGAGCAAAAACATTAGCATTTTGGAGGGCTGAAGCGTTATAAGAGGGCTGACGGATATTATTATTAAATAATTGCATTGTTTAAAAATAAAATAGAAAAATGTATCATAGATCCCTGGAATACTATAGACGAGAGATAAGCAACCTTTTTTACAACGGGCCATCTACATATTAAATATGCTTTCCTTTTCTTATTTTAACTTCTTATCGATATTGTTTGGAAAAAAAAATAATAAAAATAAAATAATCACCAGCTAAGTTGACACCAAGAAGCAATCTCAATCGTTTTTTAGAAGGTTTATAGCCTAGAAACAATTAGACATTTTTTCTAGGCTAGGAGAACATTCTCTATATCCAAAAAATTACTGCATCTGCATCAGCCGATTTTCCGTTGAATTTAATATTATGTAAAGAATAACCTCATCTTTGGTGAAGAAAATTGACGCCTTTGAAATGTGATGATGGCGAATGCTGAGAATACCATGGACCGCTAAACGCACGAACGTGTCTGTCTTAAAAAAATGGGAAACGACAAAGATGAACGATTTTCTGCCATGTCTCAAGAGCATTCTTCAATACTTAGGGCATCTCGCCAGAAGAAACGAATGCCTGGAGAAGCTTCTCGCTCTTGGAAACGTACGAGGGTGTAGGGGAAGGGGCAGAGCGCCCACCCAAGTGAAGACCGCCACATGCTCCACCGCAATAGCTGCAATGTAGGATGCAGAATGCAGAGAATCCTGGAGGGACAAAATCAAGATGATTCGGAACAAGACATGAGGGTGCCGACTAAAGAAGAACCTCATCTTAAATTTGTCAAAAAAAATTGGTTTGCTTATGGTTTTTTCCTAAAAACACCGTGTTAGAATCTTCTTTTAATCTAGTCATCATCATCATAGTAAAAAAATAATTTGCAGCGGTCAAAGAAGCAAAGAAAGTTTGGTGATTTCTTGGAAACTACCGTTTTTCTGTCTCGCCTTTGGTTGTGTTAACTTTTTTATGTTACGGGTAGCGCAAAAGTCGTCCGATGATTCAGATCGGTGGCGGAATTGAGTCGTATCCTGCTTCCTCATCTCGTATGCGGTGACCTCGTTGCAGCTGCAGTCTGTCATGTCGCGGCGGTGCACTGCGTCGACTGCATCGACTGTCAAATCTCTTCGGCACTGTCAGAAAAACCCGTTTGGCCGCCACGTCCGTCCGTCAGTGAGCGCCGCGCGCCGACACGTCTTCATCAGGTCTCCCCATTGTGTTGTGACGAGTCGCAAATGGTGATTGCGACTTTTTCAACGAGACGTCCGATTGACTGGACAAGACACCCGCGCATAATGAGACAAGTGCTGCACATTTGGCTTCACTCGACATCGGCCTTTATCGAATTCTGCGAGCCAATCGTAGTTGACCTTTGCTGATGGACACTTGGAGATCGCGTGGAAATTACCCTTCTTCATCAATATCTACGAATTCGGCTAGTTCTTGTGAAGACGTGGGCATTTGACGTCTTGCTCCATCCTTAACCAGACCTCGATGACACATGAATCACTAAAAAAACAATCACATTCTATACGATAAGTCGTTTGTGTTTCTTAGCACTCAATCGTCCGGAAGCATAATTATATGCTATTCCCGATCACCATAGGCCCGTAGCCTATTAGGCAGGCTTGTTCTTGAAAACACGTAGACATTCGATGTCTTACTCCATCCATGAGTAGACCCCCATGAATCACGAAAAAATCGTTCAAGACAACTTCAATCCATCGTTCATCAAAGGAAATCACAATCGATGTATTGATTTCGTTCAATTTACAAAATTAAATTAACCACTTCTGTGGTCAACCTCTTGTGAAAAAAGTGGGTAATTGTTCTCGAAAGATCAAATTACGACACGTGTCACTCAAACGCGTGCGTTGCGTTCTCTAGACTGGTGGGGGATTGACCCGAGCTGGATTCGGGCAAATCACTATAAAAAGTTTCGTGTACGATGTGCCCGTATTCGGGCAAATCACTGTGTCAGCAGAATAGTTGTATTCGGGCAAATCACATAAGGGGTTAAAAAGCTCTTTTTCTAATTTTTATATGGGTGCCTTGGCTTCTATAACGTGATCCTGAGTCTTTCGTTATAGGAGCGTAGTCTGTACGTCACGTTTAATTTTAATGTATTTAAACAGGAATTAAAAAGCCGAAAAATGTTTGTTTCATTTGTCCATAGTAAGCACAGGTCTGAATTAGACCATACGGATTTTATATATGCATTTAATGTTTTAGTTTACCAAACATATCCACGCACAGACTAAATCCAGTTACAGTCTCTCACGGATTAAATTTATCATAATATTAACACCTGATCGGCCGGAAACCGAATTATATGCTTTTCCGAGCGCGATCTTTGTCGGCCGCTCATTTGTTCATTTAAATACATATGCTCACCAAATTTCTAGATAGTGTACTATGAAATGTGTTGCATTTGAGGATACATTTTTTTTGTTCAAATACATGCGTATTTTGGAATAATAGTATATTTGTTGCTTTAGGGCATTGCTATTTAATCAGTATTCAATGGGTCTACCTTGGTTTTTTGTGGTTTATTTGTATTCAAAGACGAGGAAAATCAACTTTGTTGTCCTCTGACCACGGCTCTATTTCCTTGATATCCGTTTGTACCTTAAAGGTGTCGTTATTTTCCGATTGTACCCATGCTGAGCTTAAACTTTAGCTTTTCAAGATACAGCTTAATATAAGTAATGCATTCATTTTATTAATTTGTCTAGACAATCAATGGTTGTCTATTAGGATTATCTTCATCATCGAAGGTAAAATTAATAAACATGATATTTTGATTTACCATAAATTATCTCTATTACAATGAAGAGTATTTAAGATACATTTTTATTCTTAAATGGCAAAGAATAGTGGGTGTATCATTGTAATTATCCACGGTGATACGTTCTAAAATATAATTTTGACCTCCTCCAAAAGCGTCCTCCAAATTGTCTTACCGCCACTTGACCAAACATCCGTGACACAGTTTCTTCATTCGTTTTTCTCTAATGACCTCTCTCTGTTTTGATTATGTTGACCTATCTAATGCCTAATGATTATTTGAAAGTTTTTCAACGTAGTAAGTTAACTTTCTTCCTTTTGGGTTATCATCAACTCGATGATTTAATAGGTCTCACTAGGACTCATGGCCATTCTATACAAGTTATCATCACCAATGATCAAGATGGACAACGCGTCCGCTCGTCTAACCACTGATTTTATCTCTGAACCATCCGTCATCTCTACATTTACTACTGCTCTAGATATCACAGGTGTTCAATATATTAATTTTATTTTTATTTATTTCAGATGACATCCACGATATTTCTTTCTGCAAGTTTCGCGCCGCTTCATCGTTCTTCAAGATCGAAGATGTCTAACCGTCGGTCTTCTCTGCTGTCTACCTCCATTTCTAACGCATTTCTCGAAAATTTACTACACAAGAATGGATAAAATGAAGATTCCGATAGTGCGTCCCTGTACCGTTGACGCAGAACCGGTGTCAAGATGATACGAAAAAAGCGCCAGAGAAAGAAGTGTTCCACTGCATAAAGCCATCGAAACGCTTCGGACTGTAGCATTAGGAATATTCTCAGCTTTAATTTTTGATTATTTAAATACATAGTTTTGTGATAGTGAGTGAGTCTCGTTGCCATATGAACATTGGTAGTGTTAGTGTTGGTGTTTAGTGTTCGGTGCATGTGCATCAGAAATGCCGGACCGAGAGGGCAGCGGGGGCGGGGCGGGGAGCGGGTTGCCCCCGCACTTCCCCTCCGCCTTTGCGGCCTTCCATGGACCACCCCTCTGGGATCCATCATCATTCCATCATGCTCCGCAGTAAGTCGAAAAAAACATTTTTTTTAATGTGTCGGAGGAAAAAAATCGATACTGACAATTAAACTCGATTTATGTTGTCACTTGTATCGATTGCCATTTTGGTCGCACGCCGGCTGCTTATCATCCAGTTTGCGCACGTCTTCATCGCTCGGTACGACGACGTCATCTCTGTTCATCTCATGTTGATTGGGGACATGTAGGATGTGGTAATCGGCGTGACTATATTCGAATCGGAACAGAAAAAAACGAATTTTATTTAATTACAGATTGAAAAATTGCATTTATATTTTATAAATGCAAGATGCACATCATAATTTATTAGAATTTTTAAATATTTATTAACTTAGTCATACTTTCACTCCATTGGGGGGTGCGCCGTGCATATGGCCATATTGTGCGGGGCACACAGGCGCCGGAAAATTTGGGCGCCAAGAATCAATATAGAAAACTATAAGTTTTGATTTTTATTTAGGATGTAAAATAAAAATGGGGTAACGGAAAGAAGCTAATTATTTTGTAGAACATAAACGTTTAATATACTCGATTAATTTAATTTTTCTTTAATGAAAATTTTGCTGGGTAATTAAAATAACTATTCAAGAAAATTTTTACTCCATCCACAATTAAATAAACGAATGTTTTTTTTATTCCGGAAGATGTTTCATTGGCATGAAGAGTTAGTAATCCAAAGGATCAATGTCTGAAGAATAAGACGGCTGTGGTTATCTATGAATTTAAGATTTGATTCAATGAGGTAATTAAGGTTATAGTTATCAAAATTTATAGTTCTTCTTAATCTGGTATCTAATCTTGTATCTAAATTTTCAATACCAAAATTGACATCTATTATCTGCAAGAACTTGCTATAATCTATTATTGTTAATGGTTTTAGTATAATTAGTGGCATTGAAACCCTGTTCGGGAATGAACAGCATGCAATGTCTTAACCATAATTTTACTCTTAACCAAAAAAAAAAAAATTATTGTACAAAAAATAAAGTTCAAATATGTATTATCATTTTTTTCATACGTTTGCAAATCTATGTTCTTGAAAAGTACAGTAAACCCTTCTATAACGTCCATGCTATTCCGTGGTATTCTATAAGTACAGCACTCCCTCCTATAGCGCTCCCTTTCGTTTTAATATTCGAGTTCAAATTACAAAATAAAATTACTCATACAGAAGCCCTCTTTTGTATGAATGTCTTTGGTTTCTATAAATCGGATTTTCTGTAACGTGATCTCGATTTCTTCGTTATTGCAGGGCTGATTGTACACATTCTCATTAGAAATTTGGATTAGAAATTCTTACTTATTGGTACCTGTCGAAAAGTTTCCTTGTTTTGTTGGACAAAATTTAAAATTTGGAGAGATTTCCGGTAGCTGATATGATGAAGCTCCATGTATTTTGAGCTCCTTTAGTTTTTATTTATTTATAACGCGGGTTTTCTATAACATGGTCCCGATTTCTTCGTTATAGACGGTGGCGCGCGGACAGTTTCCGGCGCCTGTGTGCAGAACTAAAATAAAAAAATATTTTATGAAAAGAATTAGGAAATTTTTATCGAAATATGTTTGATTTTAAGAATGTTATTTTTGCTCTCTCGGCGCCTCTGCGCACCAAATCTTCTGGCACCTGTGTGCTCCGCACAATCTGGCCATATTTACTGATATGTTATTTACTGATTGTGTTGAAATAAATCTAATAAATAATGAATTATTTAATACGAAAAATGGGTTTTAAATAAACTTGTCAGCAAAGTTGTTTTTTTTTATTTGATCCAAAATGTTTTTATGAGATTTTGTGTTATTGAATCAATG
>JAGXCT010036501.1:0-30938 GCA_022495035.1 Philopotamus ludificatus | reverse complement strand
ATATTTATTTATTTATTTATCATAAAAACAATGCGTGATTGGCATTATAGCAAAACCCAAGTCGACAATCACCCATAAAAACATAATTTTAAAATATAAAATAAAATGAAAGGGGTCGAGTGTTGTCGCGTATCATAGATTCGTTGATTCTACGGAACTATGAGGAGCCAGGCCGATATTCAGGCCAATTCGGTGACGTGTGTACTACGGGATGTGCCCGTACCACCGAATTAAATACGAATTGGTCCTAGCTTATATTGGCCATGGCTGACGACCTGACCCGTATTTGAAGAGCCTAGATAACTGGAAGGCCATCGTCATAGTCATGGCATCAGAAAGAAAAGAAAATAACGTATAAATATACAGGGATTAGAAAAAAGAGAAGAAAAAAATATATGTGGTAAAATAATGTCATTAGTCCGTTATATGAAATATAAAATATCATCAGAGATCAATAAAAATATTTAACATCGAATATATCTACATATTCGGCCAAGTGGTTGAGCAGAGTAATAGCTCTGGTTACCGGAGAGTTTCTGAGAGCACCTGTCCTCGCATTTGGGGGAAGAAAAAACACACGTAAACGAGCTCGATGGTAGTGAGTTGGCGCCCATAAGGGCAACTCGCACAGTACAAGGGGATTATGTACTACGCCAACCAACAGCTTGAAGAAGTGCTTTGCCAAGTAAATCAAGCTTCTTTTCTCGAGGATTACATACCCCAGGCAGCCCTGTACCAATGCGCTGGGGTATAAACTTGAGTAGAATCCAAACTCCCTCATGTGGAGATATGTAAGAAATTTCTTCTGCATCTTCTCTAATCTGAGGGAATTTGTGCTTTGTCAAATAGATCGACCATCTTTTCTCGATGGCTACATACCCCTGGCAGTCCAATACTGTCTGGAGTATAAACGTGGGTAGAATCCAAACTCCCTCATGTAAAGATCATGTTCATGTCAATATGTTTATTCTATTGAATATACTGGGTATTTTTCCACGAAATGCTTCTTTTAATTGTTTCAGCTAAGCACAACAGAGCTATACCGTAATTGTCTGAACTCATTTGAGAATTCTATGATAAATAATTCCTTTATAATCCCACCATATAGATAAAGGTACCTTTTCGTTAGATTAAGTTCACGTTGTCAAAGGTATCCGCATTTTAGAAAGCCACTGTTTTTGCGATATTAATTCGAGTACATAACCCAACTCTAATAATTGTCTCAAGATGTCTCAGATCAGAAGATGATCAATGGTCTCCAAAGTGGAGTACGTATATCCCGAGGGGTACGCAGAAAATTCTAAAGGGTACGCCACATTTCTCTTCAAAATTCTTATGTCCTCTCATGCGCACAAAATTATTACAACAAATTTCATAAATAGTGTTTACTGCAAGAAGTAGGTTCATGATCAGTTCCGATCATATACAACGGTTCCTCAATAATTTTACTTGAGGTAAATTAAGGAGTAATTAGAGGGTACAATTTATGATTATTTTCGTCATAAGGGTACGCGGTCAAAAGAGTTTATAGACCACTAGCTTAAATGATACCACATCCTCACACCTTGTTTATGAATCATCCCAATTACTCTTAAATGTTCTTGCACTATTCGTAGGATTTGCTTCAACTTCACTAACCTTCGAGGTTTATATGTCAATATATCTACTTCAAAATTGAACCGCCTTTGACATTGCCGATTAGTCAATGTGTTCCCCGTAAATGTCATTTTTTTGTTGCAGTCGTTGCATTAGTTTGTTGATGAAATTCATATAACATGTAATTTCGTAAAAAACTCTTATCCAGCATTTACATTAGAAATAGGGTGTAACAAAAATTTATTTTTTTAAAAGTTGTGCTTTAGATGTCCAACAACCAATAGAAAAAGTAATACGTATACATATATTGACAACCAAAACACAAGAGACCATTAAAAAGAAAGATGTCAAAACACGAGATTTTTAACCGATGATAATAAATAAATATAAATAAAATCTATATTATAAGCTTTCCTCTGTTTCAGTTTCTAATATTACTTTTTGATATCTTTATCTATTTTCTTTTTATAAAAATATGTTTTTGCATGTCGTCACATTACAGATTATTTTATTTTATTTACAATTAAGTCTTGTTTTCTTTAAATTTGCTATAGAATTGTTTTTCATATATAGAAATGTTTCTTGTCTTTTCATTCGGTTCCGGAAAACTGCTGATTAAACCACAAAATATATTCGATACAAAATTTAATTTCTTCCTTTATTTTTGGACAGAACTGATAAAGAAATTACTCTTTAAATAATATCGTTCATATGTCACAATAGATTTTACATAATAACTTATGATTACAATCCTAAAACTATGATTATGATCAAATTATCAAATGTATTAAGAAAAGATTTCTAGAACACAATTTTAGGTAATTCGGTTAGCTCCTCTTTCAATTCTTATTTTCTCTCCTCAATGTTTGCAAAAAATTTCGTCTTTCATATTTTATTTAATGTCCGGGAATAGTAAGAAATCATAGTTGATCATATCTGATGAATATGGAGGCGTAAGCCTTACAAACCCTAGGTTTTTAGCCGAAACTATATTTTACATTTATTTCACGAATAAAAAATTGCGTACACAATAAAAGACATAATAACCAATAATAAATTAAGCATCCAATATGGCTACTAATGTCAAGATACGTCAGGGACAAAATAAGAAAAATATGCATATTATTTTATTAAAATTTGTATTAAAGGGCAAGTTAAGATACTCCTGACTAACACCAATTGATTAATGTATATTAGAGCAGTGTTTCTCAATCTATTATAATATGTTTTGATACTATGACTATATGATATTTATTTTTCGCAATTTTAAGAAAATGTTCATATTATTATTAATGACTTCAATTATAATCAACATTAGATGAAAAAAGGAGCTTGCTGTAGTCCAAAAATAAATATTACTAGGTTCAAAAAGTTTGATTACTATAGAAGAAGTCGAGAAGTTTATTTATCTTCTTCACCATTTCTAAACCATCTTCCACCGTAACAAACAATGTCTTAATCATAGCTGTCTCGTCTATCCTTTTATTGAAAAAAGAACATAAAAATTCGCATGAAATACGACGGTATATATGCATCAACTATCCGATTCTCAATACCCATTGTGTTCTTCTCGTCAGTTTTTTCGGTTGTGGGAATTACCCGTCATTGTGTAGCTCCGGTAGGCTTTACGAGCTTGTAATACAGACTTTAATAGTCTCGGTACATCTTAATTAGCGCTCAATTATAAATCGGCTGTTCTAAAACACATCAAATAATATTAATACGTATTGTTATTCATATTCGCTTCCAATTAATTACGTATTCATTGCACTGCTAAGATTTCGCATTTATTAGCATAATATTAACGTGTGCCAATAATGTTATTTTAATGAAATATATTACGACATGTTTACGATTGGTATAATCTTGTCGGGTGATTTATTTTTGCATAAATATCAATATTTATGAAATGTGTTCCGCGAAAATTCGCGTAAAAAAGACGTTCTGTCATTGTTATTTTTGATTAATATTAAATTTGTTATTATTTATTCCGTTTGAATCCTATTTGCGTTCTAAATCCTATTGTGTAAAAAATATAAAGATGATGTATAGAAATAGAAAAAAATATTTTTGTGTCGGAATAAGTTTAATCCAATCATTCAATCATTCGCTGTCTGATTATAGACGGATCCGCTTACGTTGGACTTATAATAATTAGAAAATGATACTCAAGGTTTAAAGTAAAAATAATGTAAAAAGTAAATCAAAACTAAATTTACTTTTCTTCATGTTTTTACATTTTTTTTTTACTTAAAAACATGTTTTTTCCAATTCGATTTTTTTAAAAGGCGCAGTAGCAGTGGTCCATTTGTTACAAGGCATTTTTAAGGCATCGCCTATTTTCCTTATAATATAGATATTTAGTACAAAAAATAATATTAAATTAGTTTTAGAAACACTGATTTTATTTACATCCATAAAATGAATCTATAAAATAAAATTTAGTAAATTTCTTTGTTGATTCGAAATATTATGCCAAGGTCATTTGATCATCATTCTCGATTATTAGACTATTATTCTACATCCATCATATACCCAAAACATTCTAAACGTATTTTATATACGCGGAGATTAAAATATCATGAAAGAACGTAAAATTAAATCGGCATCATTAAATTTGGCGATTTTTTTTTACATTTTATTGATTGTGTAGTTTTACTTTTTCCATGCAAAATATCGTAACTCTTGTCCAAAAAACCATTTTTACTTTATTCTTGTCTTATATATATCATAATCAATCAATATTTTAATTAGGTAAAAAAAATGACCTAGAAATAGCACATCAATGCACTTCAGAAAATAAAAAAAAAAGCTCCGTGTGAATTCTGTGTCCGAAATTAAAACAAAATGGATCGATATTAAGAAACTGTAATTTGCACAGTTTGACATTTATATAGATTATTTTTCGATAAGGTTATTATTTTTTTTTAAATTATTGCAATCTCTCGAGTGAAGAAGAGAAAAACCCACGACAATCCTACGGACATTTATCCCGTGGCATTATTTTCGAGCCGTCATTTCTGAAATGTGGTCTTATTATTGAACGTATTAAATTAATGCGAGGGGAATGACCATAAAGTGATATAAAAACTGGTAAGTCCACTCGGGCCGCGGGGTAGTTGGCGGGGAGGGAGGGGTCCGCGCCCGCGATTGGTCAGCGGCGGGGGGCGGGAGGGGCGAGGACACGCCCCACCCCCGCCCACCTGTCAGAGGCCCAGGTGCGTGAGCTCAGGTAATTCCAGTAAAGGGAAGATTTCTGTGTAAAAATATGGACCTGACCGGTTCCGTGTGGATTCGATGCAACGAGAGGTTCAATTGAAAAACAGAACGAATGGTATTTAAAAAAATATAAAAAGAGTAAAAAAAACGATCCCTCGATTTACACGGTTGCTATTTTTTAGTAAAATAATATCATATTAATTCTAATTATTATTTCTAAGCGATATTATAAGCTATACCTTGACGTAATTCGAATCTATATACCGTGCAGTTCGAGGGATCGATATTTGATATTTTTTTATGAATAAAAATTTGCTATAAATATGTTTTTAAAGTCAGTAACCGTAACAAATGCTACATAGTGCCTCGCCAATAATTTCTGCGAATAAATTCCGCATAATATTATACTTAGCGTGAAAGTCATAGTACGAGATTCTGTTTATAAATAGTTCGACCTGTCTTTGTCCGTCGATCCGCAATATAAAATCACGATGATGATGATGATGATGATGATGATATCATCCGCGTGCCTCGGTATCGGTTATAAATATTTTTATTACTATTTTTTTTTCACTATATCTCGTATTCGATTTTATGTATACGTTTCGCAATAAAAAAAAAACAATAAATGTAAATCTAATGAATCATCTTGGTTACCATTTATATATATTTTTTAATCATCTTAATTCTAAACGCAACCCCTACCGCATAATTTTCAATTAATTAATTAATCATTGGTTAATACCCTCGATGCATTTGGATGCATCAGTCCCTAAGTAGTGTGGGCCCCTGCCTTATCACTCCCCCGATTAGATAACGATTCCATTACCCAGACATTCCCCACCCATTACGTACAAACCGAAGAGCTGAGCCCGTCGTATACGACCCGCATTCGTCAACATTATTTATCGCCTCATACAGTCGAGTGGTTCGGTCGCAATTCCGTATTTTTTAGGTAAAATTCACTAAAAAAAAATAAAAAATAAACTTACAAATGTAAAAAGTCGACACGAAAAAGGTTAACAGGATTTTAAATATCTCGTATGATTCATTTGTTCCATCTGCGCATGCCATCATCAAAGCGAACTGTTTTCGTATTGCAGTTTGTGCAGATTCGTACCATTCGCATATCACGTGGAACGTCAAGTGCACACATCTGTTGAGTGTTCAACGGGTACAGGGTGATTATAAAGAAACATCGACTGCATTTATCGATCAACAATATATAAATATAGATCGATTCACACGGTTTTGGTATCAAATAAAAAAAATTGTTGCTTTAGTAATAAGAGTACCTTTAATCCCAATCTCGATGTGCACGATTTTTAATTATACGACAATTTTCGATTTTTATAAATGTTTATAATATTAATAGTGTGTAATAATTATACAGAAGACTGTAACGTATATACGTTTTTCATACAATCCCTCGATATGCACGATTTGGAATATACGATGACTTACAATAAAAAGAGTTTAGCATAGATTTTAATAAATATTTTTTATTATGGTTTTCAATTTACGCGATTTAAATTTCGAGGAATTACTATACAGATTAGTCTTGATTTAACACGATTTAAAAATAATACGAATACTTTCGAAACTGACATAAATGTTTTTATGTAATTATTATAAAACGGTCTCGATATACATGATTTCAGTTTATACGGCGATATAAATCAATAACAAAAATAAGTATCCGATACTTTGATTTACACGAGTATTTTATTTTCGCTAAAAATAAGGATTATTTTATATTAAAATTTGAATTTAAAAGCAACGCTTATTCTTTATTTATTGAATATTTTTTATATTATTAGTCATAGTTTTGCTTTACACGTTTTTGAATTATACGTTTATTCTGTAAGTAATTTATAGTGTAAATCGAGGAATACATGTACCAATTATTAAAATATATCAGAATATACATACAATTATAAAGTATAGCCCGATTTATCTTAGTCTCGGTTTTAAACGATGTAAAATTATACAACTATTAAGCGATATTAATTCAATATTTAAGCGATACTTTGATTTACACGGTAGATATGTTTTATCCGAATGAAATGCAAAAGTATTTTTTTTTTCGATAATTGTGAAGAATTTAGACGGAACGGATATTTTGATTTAGAATTTGAATTAAAATTTAGAGCAATTCTTATTCTTTATTTAATAAACGGTTTCATTTTACACGATTTTGATCCATTATGTAAGAAAATTATCTAGTAAACTGAGGGATAGCTATTCCAATTATTAAAATATATCAGAATATGCATAAAATTAATAAGTATCACTCGATTTTACACGATTTAAAATTATAAAAAATACTTTATATGTTATTGTGAATGTGTATTTATACTTATTATAAAATATTCGCTCTATACACAATTTCAGTTTATAAGGTGAGTCATTTTACCGTGTAATTCCAAGCACAGCTATATCAATTGTTAAAATATTATACATATATCAATCGCAAACATGTTTAAACTATACTTTGAGATATACGGTAGATGCGTTTTATGTATTTGCGGAATTAGTGAAAAAAACTATCTAAATCGTGTTATTTCAAAACCGTGTAAAAAAATATACGAGGAATATTTTTTTTTTCGTTATTTTTTTCTGATCACACTGTATCATAATCGATATAATCGAATTCTAATTTTGTATTTAACAGCAGACAACGATTGCAATAAATATATAAAAAATATAAACGTATATATGTATATATATGTTATACTAAATAATTAGTATATTAATTAATTATTTTTTTATGAGGTGCGACAACAAAAAATCCATAGAAACAACTATCCAAAGCAATAATTTGTAACCACTTGAAACTCATATGACGTAGAAGCAGAAAAAAAACTAGCATAGCTTTTACACGCTCCAGAGATCTATTAAGAAATTAGTTTTTTTTTTAAACTTAGGAATAGAATTTGATGCATTAATGCCACACGCATGCCTCGTAAAATTTTGGAACATGTGCTGTGAAAAAATGCACATAAAAACGGGTCCCAATCTGAGAAAATTAGTCCCGAGATAAGTGGGTATGGCAGGTATTGCCGATTTAAAAATATTTACAGCGCTATATCAATCCATTCGTATTGTTTTATTGTGTCGCGGGTATGCTGAGGGATCACAGCATGCGTCTCCGTATTTTTAACGAACCCCGCCCCGCGCTACCCTACCGCGCCCTCCGCAATCGCATGATACGACGTATCACCATGCGCTAAAAAATGACTATCTACAATTAGATACGTTATGATCGGAATATATTTGGCGATTGTGGGTACACGTGGCGCATTAGCCGCCAGCACGTGTGGAATGCGGTCTGGTCTCAGATTCCATGTGGAACGGGGGGATGGAGACCGCAAGTTCGAATTCCGGAGCAAGCTCATTAACCGAAAGTTTGTCGTCGACATTCAGTTTACACATTTGTTGAGACACACCGCCGACGGTAATGATTAATTGCAGATTTAAATATGTAACCGGGAGAAATTCTGGAGAAAGTCCCTGCGTCCAAATATATACATAAAAAAAAATATAAAGATTTTTATCCGCAATAATTTATAATAAACAAACCAAAAAATCATAACATTTAAAATTTAAAAATAAAATATAAAAAAATGTTTTTTTTTACTTTTTATTAATAAAATATTTGGGCATGTTTTCAAACCCTAATATGACTTATTTACCTACGATTTAAGTCAATTCAATTAATTGTTATAAATAATTTAAATAAACACGCTTAGCGATGGACATTCATCTTGTGGAGTTTTTGGATATTGGGGTGTTTTGGAATGCGTCGTCTAGGGTTACAATCGTGATGGATTGCGACAGGGTTATTTCCATACTAAAAGATGAATGCCATCCATGTACACGTAGGCAAATAAATTACCTCAAAGGGTAAGTAAAAAAAATGTGTACACCTTCCGCGACAACTGTTTGGCCCCGCGCATACATTTATCTCAATATACGTGTGTTCTGGATAATAGATGGAAAGAAATCCTTAGATTTTATTACAAGCAATAATTATTTTTTTAAATTAAAAATAGCATAGTTTTCGATATCGCGACAAGTGTTTGGCTTCATTTACGCGATTACCGACTTGTTTAAAACTAGGAATGAAAGAGAAATGAATAAAAAAACAATATTTACAATAAAAAAATTGGTAGTAAAAATTACAGAAATTTTTTTGGTGAGATTTTACAAATATGACAAATTAAAATAAAAACTTTGAATCTAATTTGATTCGTTTGGAGTCATTTTAAGTGATGTTCGGAGTGTTCAGTGAATTATAAAAGGTCTCCTTCTGTTCTCCGACATTGGCGTAATCAGGAAGCTCGATTAAAATTTAGGTAAAAATTTGATTAATGCCAAAATATGGTCTTTTCTGATTTTTCATGATATACTTAGCACGTCAAGGGTATTACTAGTATGAAGAGCTTAATACAATTAGGAATAGTAAAGAAGTTGCTTACCGAGAATAGTAATAGTCTGGTCTGGAATACTAAAACTGAAAATTTATACTGTAGAAATGCAGTAAGAAGATGTAACAGATTCAATTAATTCAATAATAAAATGGTTAAATACTATAGTGGAGCCCAAACATCTTGATTCTTGTATTATATACTCGACTCTTTTTTACACGGTTTTGAAATAATTAAAATGAACAAATAATATATTTTTACACGAACTATTTGTTCTAATACGATTTCTAGAAATATTAAATATATAAGGCGTTAATTTTTACGGACACTCCGTCGATTGCAGTCATTTTTTTTATGTCGCGTGAGACACGACGTCAATTGACGTATTTTTCGCCGGATTGTTCAACGTCTACAGTGGTACATACCGCGAAGTTTGTGTGCAAATTAGAACTTGTTGTTCCCAAACTCAATTTTCTAAATAATAATAGTTTAAATATATCATATTATAATAATTGTCTCAATTATACATTATTAATTAATTGTCAACATGGGGGTCTATTTGGGACCCCAAGCTTTTGATTTGTCTCGAATAACTCATTTAATATAAATGTCACAAACTTTTTGTATATCATAAATAAATAACTATTTTATTCTTAGAATAATCAATTTTTTAGCATATCAATTCATTCATTCATCAAGAATTCATCAATATCTTGACTTGAAATGCTTGGAATCTATTGTCCATAGCAAATATACCCCAACGGTCGAGTCGCCGTGAAGGATTGGTTAATATTTTTTTCGTAATTAAAATACTCAATATAAATAATATTATCATTTTGTAGTTTTTTTTGTAATATACTAATAATAAATAAACAGGTTTTTTTAAATTTAGGAAACCAATGATTGTACAACATATTTTTTATTGGATATTTACTTGGTTTTCTTTTTCTTTCTCTTTTTGTTATTTGATATACTTCTTCTCAGTCTATTATTTATACCCGGTGGAAAAATTACTTAGTACAGATTCTGGATTAAGGAATTTGTGAATAAAGAGGCCCTGTCGAATACGGAGGTGTATGCATCATAACGGTGATGTTTTTTGATAAAAAAAATACATTTATTCGCAAACAAAAAATCACCGAACACGTGAAACCTTTTGACAACCGTTAAGATCACATAGGTACTGTACAGCCCATACTACAGGGCGTCCCAAAAAAATATACATTGTGCCAATTACTTTAATTTGTTGCACGAATCTGTTTTACCACGCATTCGGGAGGACTTGACAGATGGCGATTTTACACTATGCTCGTGATGTAAGAGTATATCCTGATCTTGACGAAGAGGTCCCATAGAATACCCTGCCCGTTCCCCAGAACTGACGACAGTGGACTTTTTATTGTAGGGATACCTTGAAGACAAAGTCTACGCCAGAAAAGCGACGACACTCGAAGAATTAAAAGCCACAAATGAGCAAGAATGGGTCACAATATTAAATGAAATTCTTTTCCAATTTAAATATTAATTATATGAATCAAAATTAAGATTATAATCATTTATTTATGAAAAAAAGCGGTTAAATGCGTTTCAAAATTAAACGGCTTATTCATCATCGTGTTAAATGAAACCGCTCGTGTTATTTCAAAACTGCGCAAAAACAGAATTTAGTCGTAAATGTTCTTGAATCAATATAAACACAACCGGTGGTTAGTCAGTCTTCAATGCAATGACAACCCGATATGATAATTAGCAGATAAGCGAATTCTTGCGCATTATGCCGGTCACCGATAACGTTCAATGAATAATTTTATCCAGAAATAATTTCCGT
The DNA here is from genome assembly GCA_022495035.1 of Philopotamus ludificatus. Lineage (NCBI taxonomy): Eukaryota > Metazoa > Arthropoda > Insecta > Trichoptera > Philopotamidae > Philopotamus > Philopotamus ludificatus. The sequence goes on along the minus strand of JAGXCT010036501.1, from coordinate 19,865 downwards.
AATTGGCATCCTATCCTAACATCCCCAACCTATTTAGATAACGGGACAATCGTTATCAAAAGCGTATTCGAAAATAATAATAAAAAAAATAAATAAATAACAACCGTATCACATTTGCATTATCGCTACTGTGAGCTGTTGGGAAATGTTAACGATGAAATTAGTCACATGCGATAACGAGACCAGTGTTTTGCAAATCGTTTTTTAAATATTAAAATTAAAATATTAATATTTATAATAATTCAATTATACGCGCGCTCGCGTTAAGATCGATCCTTGGCCGTATTGATTTGATTTTTTATTATTTTTTTATTGAAAACGTTTGAATATACGGTCGTATGTCATCCGAACGTTATCACTCGGAAATAAGTTAACAGCACGTGGAGCTTTGTTGTCGACAAAAAAAAATAACCAACACTACAACCGATAGTGGGTTATTTAAAAATGCGATACTATTCCAACATGTAAAATAGAATACCAGATAACGGATAAGGACGGCTGCGCCAATTGGAACAGGTCGAATCCTTGAAAAACTAACGAACAAACCCTGACTTCCTGATTTTTACACCAAAGCGTGCGACAGATAGCGAAATTAATATCATGCGGTTAACCACCGATGAGAAATAATAAGACATCGTGCGGTTGATTAAAAATGGATTTTAATTTCCTATTTTTTTTGTATTTTTAGATACGCATTGTGAACATTCGATACGTGTTTTTCGTGATTCGGTGACACGAGCAACGTCGTTTGAATGCTAGACATCTGGGATTGTCCAAAAATGTTCCACAACTCTGGGGGCTCGTACGGGGACATGTCTTCGGGGGTCAACTACCCGGGGGTGGGGGGCGGGGTGGGCACCGGCGTCGCCCAGGCGCCGGTGTACGTGCCCCCCACCAGGGCCATGGCGCCGACGCAGTACGGACACGGACACCATTTTGTGGCTGGGAACCCTGTGCCCCAGAATCCGTGGCATCACACGACTCCAGATGGATACGGTGAGTACTTGTTATTACATTATTTTTATCCCCAATGTTGGAAAAACATCGTTTTGTTATCTTCGGAAAAAGAAGAAATCGCAAACGGCAATACCCGGCATATATGGAGGATCAAACTTCATAACTGTGTTATTTTGTCCAAAAAGTTTTTCAAAACTTTTTATTTTTGTCCAAAAATTCTTTCCAAAAATTATCAAGACAATTTTTTATGCTGGGAACGAATTAATTAAATATCAATCAATTTTGTATTACATATAATTATTTCTATGTTCTTCAAGCTACTAATGACTAATACAGCCAACCCTCTTATAGCGCTCCCTGCTATAGAGCGGTGTGTGCGACAGTTTTTTATTCCGATAAAATATCATTTTTTACGCTTTTCGGTTCAGTTTCGGTTCGAAGTCTCGGTACTATCTTATAGTTTTTTTGCTGAAAAATCTTTTTTATTTATCAATATTAGTTTTGTGCCAATCATATACCATATGTTATTATTGTTCTTCCAAAAAATATTTTTTCCAAAAATAAAAGAATCCATGAGCGCATCAGAAACCAAATTTTTTATTCATTTTCTTGTGCTGCGAACGGATAAAATGAATATTAACTAATTTTGTATTAATAAGAACTGTTTATATTCGTCGAGTTTAATAGTGAAGAATATAGTCAACCCTCTTATAGCGCTTACTGCTTAATATCATTAAATACAAAATACAATTAAAAAAAACCTAACCCCAAATTATTTGTGTTCCTAATCTTTTATAGAGGAGGTTTTTATAGCGTGGTCTCTATCTCGGCGCTATATGAGGGCTATAGGATTTCAAAGTGGTGATTTAGTTCTATTCCTAAATAATTTTTAACCACAATTTAATTCAATCACCGTTTTTATATATTAATATTATTTATTTGCATTGCTTTCAATTTATACTAATTTTATGGAACGTCTATACCGTGTAAATCAAGGGATGGATGTACGTCATACTATAAATTGAATGTTATAGATTAGTAAATAAACATCTGATTGGAATTATTGCAAATATTAGGGATTTAAGATTAATAAAATAACCAAATATAATTTTTGTGGCAACGCTGATATAATAATATTAATACCAATAACATATAATTAAGTAAGGGTATTTTCAATAAATAAAATTAACCGTAATAACCTTGATATTAAATAAATAATGAGTTCAAGTAATATACGTTCAATGTATTTTTTAATTATAACCAATTATTAGAGTTAATTGACATGGAGCGTTGTCAGTATTTGGATAGGTTGACATATTAACCCCATTAATTGTTCGATAAATAATTCTATTGTCAAAAAAATGTGAACAATGTACCTAAGTTGGATAAAGTTTAAAATATTTTTTGTTTTAAGGGATTGCAATATAAAAAAAAATGAGGAAACACTGATTTAGATAATAAAAAAAATGTATATTTATGGTTAAATAAATTAGTTTTGTGAGCTGTTTAAATAAATATTTATTTCTCGAGTTCAAACATGCACATGAAAAACTATGAGAAAATTTGTTATAGGAGGGACTGACATAAATATTAAATGTATTGATTTCGTTAAATGTACAAAATACACTTACACCTACACCTAACCCCACTTACACTTAACCCCAAATTTTGGATGTGTGCCTATAGAGCAGGGTTTTATACCGTGGTCGTTATCTCGGTGCTATAGAAGGGTTGAACACGTTTATACACGTGATAACACAAGGATGTGTTAACCTAGTTTTTGATTTTCATCGAATAACTCTTTTAATATAAATCCTACATTTTACACATGTACATGTTACATTTTTTTTATATTTGTTTAAAAAAGTCTAAAGAATAAATATTATATGTAATTATAAACTTTTAGTGTCCGGAGTTGCGAAAAAAAAAATAAAAACAACAACATTCGGTTCTGTAGCCACGGACGCGATGTTTTTCTCGCTCGCATCCGGTACGACGTGCCGAGTGTGAGTAAAACTATGCAATTGACACGTGGGACGAGTGATCAGTCTGCAGCGGGATTTACGCGTCGCATTAATTAGTTAAAAAAATCAATATTTTCTATTTTTCTACTAATATATTTCACGAATAACTATTTTTATTCATAGAATAAACCATTTTTTTTTTCAATCAAGATATTGTCGAAGAATTGATCAATTCTTGACTTGAAATTTTTGGGGTCTATTTTCATACATTCGATTTGTCAGATTTATATTATTACAACTGATGCAATACGATATTTTTAATATACTAATGATAATTATTAGATTAGCTCATTATCAGGGAACATTTTAAATTACTTTTTGCGGTTTTTTGTCGCACTCTGCCACTTCCCAATGAATCAACATGACATTTGATTGCGCTCTTGTAATCTCGACGACTCATCCATCGCCAGTAACGACCGGATCACATCGTGTCAATACGCCGACGAGTATCAAACACCATGGAATGTTTATCAGACGAATCTGTGCGCCCTTATCGGCATCCTGCCGACCTAGGTTCAAAAGGTCACTGTCGAAACCAAAAATCGATGTCAAATCAAACACAGTGTGATAGTGTCAGAAATGTTTGCCCGATCTCTTAATCTATTTCTAAATACGATAGTGCGGAATAAATATTAGGTTATATGTTGTTAGGTGCTGGATTGACCCCGCAGTTCTATGGGGCCCAGAACGCCATGGTGATGAGCTCCTGGAGGAGTGCCTACGACGCCGCCGGATTCCAAAGAACCAGTCCGTATGGTAAGAATGATCTTTCGATCGATACTAGAAAGGAGATGGAGTATTTTGTTCATAGTTTGATTTTATTTCGATTGAATAGACGGTGGAATGGAGTTCAGCTTCGGCGAAGGAAGAGAATGCGTCAATTGCGGGGCAATTTCGACGCCTCTTTGGCGTCGCGATGGAACAGGACATTATTTGTGCAATGCCTGTGGATTGTACCACAAGATGAACGGGATGAACAGACCACTGATCAAGCCTAGCAAAAGACTTGTGAGTATTTTTTTAATTAGCAACGATTTTCATTAAAGAAAAGATAAAATAATCATTTATTAAAAATATATATATATATAGACATCTAGCGATGGAAATATTTTTTATAATAATTAAGCAAATTATCAAACCAATAGATCCTAAAATTAAATTAATTTTAAAAATATCATTTTTTAACACCAATTTTTACATAATAATGATCCTGCTTAAATGATGCATTAATCTATCCGTTTATGTTTGGTAATTAACTTAATAAAAGCAAATTACGTCAAAAACTAATAAAAAACGAATCATAAACGGCAATAAATATAGAATCTTCTTAAAAATTATAATTTAATTCTAAAAAATAGTCGGTAAGTGTTAAATCAAGGCTATAACTGTGCGATTTAATGCTTCCGTTACGTTTTTCTTTTGTCTTATCATTCAATTTGCTTGCTTTTATGAAGTCGACTAACAAATTTCCTTGGGAATCCCAAAATATGATGATTATAATTTCAATCCAATGTATATATGATACAATATTTATACATCTCACAGATAAACAACAAACATTTTCACTTTAAATTGCTTTTAATCTATCCTTATCGTTTTACATATAAATAAAAATATTAATTCAATAAATGAATCGGAACGGAATTCATATATTCCAACTAATCAAATTTAGCATTTGTTACAGACTGCAACGAGACGATTGGGATTGTGCTGTACGAATTGCGGTACACGCAACACAACTCTGTGGCGTCGGAACAACGAAGGCGAGCCCGTCTGCAACGCCTGCGGACTCTATTTCAAATTACACGGAGTCAATCGGTAAATATTCACACACTTATATCATGTTTAATATGTCGGCAACTGTGACAATATTGATTTTTGTATAACATAGACCTTTGGCCATGCGGAAAGACGGCATCCAAACGAGGAAGCGGAAACCGAAAAAATCGGGCGGCGGATCCGACGATAACTCCAAGAAAGAAGAACCGGCATCGCCAATCAACGACGGTACGTTGCATTTTATCATTAAATTGTGTTGAAAAAATACACTCAATAACAAATAGTTTATAAATTTCTTGATATCCATACAAATCTGCAGCCGTTGGAGTTGTAAAGCTCGTTTATAGATCGGGATGATTAGTGAGAAAATGCTTTTTCATACTCTAAACAAATTACAAGCCATTTTCACCCATCGGTCACTGGATATTGTGACATAAAATACTGTCCGTTTGCGGTAATGATCACCGAGACGTAACGTGAGAAATTCAAAAAATATATATATTTATTGAACTGTTTTATCTCAATACCATGTAAAAAAGAGTTGAGTGTACGTAGAATTTTCGATTAAATCGTAAAATCATTATGATTTAGTCTACTTCAATTAATCACCATCAGATATATAATCTTCTTGTTTAGCTCCTTCGATCTTTATCTCCTTAATCTTCAGGAATAGAAAGAAGTCCCAAAGCGCCTCGCTCGTCGAATACGGAAGCTTTGAATTCGTTTCAAGTCCGGCTTTCGATGCTTTATATGTTATGGTAGCTTTTGACCAGCTTTATGTCAGCGTCGGTCACATTAAGAAGATAGTCCTGGGTGTAGAGGGTTGAGGTCAACGCATATCTGTGCTCAATGCTCTACAAACTCCGCAGTAGCAAGTTGATTTGATTAATCCTACTTCCTCGGTGTTTTCCTTGTCATTGCGACACCCATTCGGAGTCTGTTAAGCGTCTTCCAATCCGCATAAGGCAGAGACTTAGTGAGAGCATCTCTGATAGTTGCAGGTCGAACTGTCCTGACTCGTTCAACAGCAACGGTGGCAGTAAACAAGTTTGCTATTCAAACAAAGCTGGCTTTTGACTTGAGCAAATTACTCTTGTGGAATCGGGTCATGGTTGCAGCCCTTGAGGCATGGCAGCGGAGATGGAACATTGAAGCAACTGCCCGTATTGGGTATAAATTCTTCCCCAAAACGTCGCGACGAATGGAAATGGAAAGGATACACCCAAACCATTTCACTTTGCAATCTATCACCGGCCACAATGCCTTCAAACCCAAGTTGGCCAAACTGAAGAGACCAGTTGCAACTGCTGTGAAGGGCCAGAACAAACATCGGAACATGTATTATGTTCAGCGCAGTCGGAAAGGCTCATGGACCAATCGGGCACACTGACTTGTTTGCTAGCCGTTCTGTGTTTTCTCGAGCAATGTCAGAGCGAGAGCAACCTCGAAATATCCTACACAATTGCCTATTTAGGTGGAAGTCGCTTCAACTCATAAATGTGCATACTAATTGTCGTCGTTATACCTGGAGTGCACGTTAAGGTAGGTCAACATACCCACTATAGGACGAGCATAAAGGGAAAACGTTTAAACCTACCATTGGCTTCTAGTGTCAAGTGGATTAAAAATATGCTCACACTTTTATTAAAACAGTTAGTAGTTCAGTAAAGATTTATTTAAGTCTTCTGAGAGAGTTTGTCACCGTTCTTTTTATATCATGCCGTGCAATTCCTTGTCAAGATGTGGATTTTTTCTACCTTTATCAGTTTAAAGCAGCTTGTAGTTAGACGACAGGTTTCGTTTAGGGATACGTCCATCTTTGTAGTGTGGCAAGATCATATTCAGTGAATACAGTCAGCCCTTCTACAACGCTTCCTCTAAATCCCTGTTTTCTACAAAATGCTAATATTTTTAATGTCAAATTATATATTATTTAAATATATAATACATTGCGGAGCAAAATAAAGGTAAATGTTCTTCGGTTGATAAGGTATTTTGTAGAAAACAGCGATTAAGATAAAGCATTATAGGATGCCTGACTGTACAGAGGCTGGGGCCTCATGACAGTAGTTTTTTTCCAAAAATTCTTTCCAAATTTTCCATTATTTCCACAAGTAAAAGTTCGTCGAGCACATCCTAGCACATGACGACAAAATAAATATCAAGATAGGTCATACAATAAAAAGTAAACAAATTTGTTTAATGAAGATTTAATTTTATGCGTAGATTCAAAACTGATGCCGCAGACATCGCTGCCTTTGACGCCGTCGTCTCACAGTCATTCGCAGTCGCAGCATTCGTCGTCGGAGACCAAATCGAGCAGTACACCGGCACAGCGGCCGTACTTAGGACAGACGTCGCTTCTACCGACCCCGCAAACGAATCATCATCAGCACCATCATTCGATGCAGCATTCTACGCCGAGTCAGAATCAATCGTACGGCTCGAACTCACCGTCTGTATTCAACACGATAAAAAGCGAACCGAACGCGACGCCGGGATACGACACGCAAAACTACGAAGGAAACGCTTCGTTATTGCATCATTACCACGGAGGCAACGGCGGCATGAACAACTCGCAATATCACTTTGGATCGCCGTTGCAACACGGATTCGGAGCTTTGGGATCGAACATAGGCGCCATCAATTCCAGCGTCGGAGAGCTGAGCGGCTATCATCACCAGCACAACGTGATACAGGCGGCGAAACTGATGGCGTCTTCGTAATCGCATCATTAAACGAACATATCGAGAAAAATGAATAGTATTAAAATTTTTTTATACGTTATTTGTATATTAAAATATTTATAATGAATTGTAAAAATGTATTATACGATAAATTTATATAATAATACGATTGTTTCCATTACAAAAAATTTAACAAAGCCGCACATCTATGTAATAATTAATATTGTGATATTTATTTAGCAAAATTTTCGTTATTTGCTTACGCGTAATAATAATCTAGATCGTATATAGATAAAACTGCGAAAATTGCATTATATGATGACGACGATGATGATGATGATACTATAATTATGCTATACGTCTCAACTAAAGACTATGTTGTATGAACGCTAAGCCTACCTCCTATTATTTAGCATGAAACGATATGACTAGACGTCATATTTTTTTTTTGATCAATCATTTTATTTTAATTCACTGCATATTAAATATAATAAATGAATAACGGACGCATTAATTGTCTCCGTAACTATGTATTAATTGTTTTCAATGTGATGACCTAAAAAAAAAAGACTGGAATATTTATATCTTCGTAGACGAATCAAATTCACGCTTTAATAAAAATTCTGTATGTTATTTGTAAATATTAATTGTTTATTGACAAATGCACATGATTTTTTTATGATTATAATTTATTAAAATATCTGTAGTGTTTCAATATTACATCACACGGATAAATATTTACATATAAATATTAAATTTATAAATATAGATCATGTGATAAAATGTAATTATTTGTATTAATTAACTGATATGAGCACTATGTGCCATAGATTTTGTGTCGGCTCGTTATCACGACGAAATTTTCAACGATTTTCGTCGTCGCGATCCCAATGTATTGTATTTTATAATGTAAAAATTTTCAATAAATATATAAGGCTTTAATTACGATATGTAAAAAATTATAACGAATGGTCCGTCGATGTCGACGGCGGAAGTTTTTCGAGATATTGCACATTCGTACAAATATTATTATTCATTTAAGGCTTTACGATATGTAGATACGTGTACAAATGTATGGTTAGGTATTTAATAATTAAATTCATTACATACTAAATAAATTAAAACTATTGTAAAATAAAATTACGGTTGAAAAACTGTTGATGTTTTCCCACAATTATGTTTATATTCCTTGAATAAAAATAAATCAAATCAATACCGAATTTTCATTTATATTATCAAAAATTTAAATCGTCTGTTAATAATAATCTATAATCTGAATTCAATGTCAACGTGATACAAATTTCATAATAAATATTACGATAAACTGATGATCGTGCTGAACTGACCTAATAAATTGATGATTACATATAAAATTATTACGAATAATTCAATAATTTAATTTTAATTATTTAAAATCTTCATTATTTTCAACAAAATCAGCAAATAATTGCTGACATAATCTAGTAAGCCGTTCACTAAGGTTTTTGCCGACTAAATAGTGTCGATGTAGGGATTTAAGTCCTACCATTGCTGGAACACCAAGAGTGGCAATAAAGAATTACTCAAGGTTTTTACATCAATTCTTTTATAAATTCATTAATGAATTACAATTATTTTACTTTATATCAAACCCCTAGATTAATAGTAATTCGCTAGACTCCCCTGAGCGGTCAAAACGAAAATTAAAGGTCAATAGGAACCAATTTAGGTACCACCTGTTTAGATGAATCAGTGTCTATAAGTAGTAAGAACCAATAGTTTGACAGCTCAGTTGACAGTTGGCCACCAGCCATGGAGGTAGTCGTTCGTAGGGCCCAACGAGGCGACATGCCTCACGTGTTACATCTTATAAAGGTCCTCATTTTATTATAACCTCAAAAAAAAATAAAAGCATGCATTAACCTTTAAATTACATTTTACAGGAACTCGCCGATTTTGAAAATGTTCCCGACGGACCTGAATTGACATTGGCGGGTAATTTTATTATTAACATTATAACATATTAATGTATATCTATTTATCATAATAAACGTCAGACTGGCGTTAAACAAACTTGGTTAAAATGGTACCAACTTAATATATAATTTAGATGCATGGGGTAACATTGCGCCTTTGAATATTAATTGAATATTATTACCAAATGAATAATATTTCTATTTAATTGATAATGATTAAATATATATTTTACATGACCACAGTAATTAGTATATCTCATTCATTAACTTAATTGTATTCTCATTGACGCTAATATTTTTATCTTATTAAAAATTACTCACTGTATTGTCATTTGCATATACATTCTATTTCTGTAGTTTTTATCTAATCATCACTCAACATATACTAAATTACGTCAAACTAATGACAACAGTAATTATAATAAAATAAAACGTCAATGGAGATTAAATGTATATATTTTATTTTATAGATTTAGAGCGTGATGGTTTTGATTCGGATCAAAAATACTTCTTTTGCATTCTGGTCGAAGATCCATCTAATAACAACGCCATAATCGGGCAAGCTTTCTGTAATTTTGCATACTCTACATGGGTCGGACGTGCCATGTATTTGGAAGATTTTTACGTGAAACCTGAATTCAGAGGAATGAAAATAGGACACAAATTATTCAAAGAAGTTTGCAAGGTAATAAATATATAAAAATAATTGTGAAATTTGATTTAAATATAAATTTTATTCTAGATTGCAAAAGAAAATAGATGCAATCGAATAGATTGGCATACGTTAGTGGATAACGATCTCGCCATTAAATTTTACAAGTCGCACGGTGCCGTCGACGTATGCAAAGAAGAATCGAGGACCTGTTACAGAATTCACGAACACGAAATCAATGCCGTTGCAGATTCCGTCGAATGATTACGGCCAAAAATTAGAATAAATTAATTTTATAAATGCATAGACAATTCTACATTATTTTTTATAATAATTTAATTAGTTTTATTTTGAAATTAAAACAATCTGATTATTTAAAAGTATTAACTATCTGTTATAGATCTAATTTACCTGTATAAATAATACTGTACCCTTAGTAGCCACGGCAGCTAACTGGTTAAATATATTAGTGATATTTATGAACATATCGTGGAATGTTGATGTATGTTTATTTCAAATTATTGTTTATTTTTTATTTAATTAAACTGAATTTTTGATAGAATCAACCATCTATTCTTATTTATATTTTACTCTGATTATTTATAGCTTGAAGGTAACAACAATCGAATTATGATGGTCAAGTTAACCGCTACTGAGTGCAAATAGTACTCGGATGTGTGACCATTCCAAAGAATTCCAAGTGACAAGTGGTCAACAGCGTCGGTCGCTGAACGTCGTTTGTCACCATACTTCTTATATCAGGAGGTGCAATTTCTGCCAAGGAGTATACTTATAACACCTTTGTCTGTTTAGGTGTCCTGTAATTAAAAGACAGCTTTCGTTTAAGGTTATGTCCATCTCTGTAGTGTGGCATGACCATTCTGAGCAGGTATATTCCCCGAATACAGTCAGCCCTTCCATAATGCTTCCTCTAAATCCCTGATTTCTACAAAATGCTAATATTTTCAAGGTCGAATTACATATTTCACAAATATGGTTGACCAATACAAAGAATTCCGAGTGACGATGGTCAACAGAAGCGTGAGGTGGAGACTAAACAGACTGCAGCGCAGAAGGAAACGAGATACCACTGCATTATTTCTCCATGAAAACCATGTCCATGGTTTTCCATAAGGGAAATCTTGCACATGGTCACGTTCCTCAGACACGAGGGAAAGTAATTAATAATTTATATATAAAAAAAATAATAATATTTAATAGCTTCACGACATTATAATAAAAAAATATTTATTTTAATAATTGATCACTCTTCGATGATTGCAATCACTCGGTGTTGTGTTCACGCTCGATCGTATTTGATATCTTCACACAAAAAAAATTACGGTAACATTTTAGTAACTATTATTTATTTATTTGACTACGATGGATGGATGGCATAACAGAAAATCCAAAGTGGCACTCATCCATATAAAGATTCGATAAAGATGGAAGTGGAATGAGTCTCTCACACTTACATTCCCCCCAAGTGTCCCAGAAGAATTCCCAGAGTTTGTAGATTTTTGCAGGAGGAATAACTTATCCGTTTAGCTCAGTCGCAGTTAATTTTCATTATTGCTTTTCACAGACGATTCAACGGAAGATACCCTTTCATTGTAGTTAGACGTGGATTCTTTGCATGATTGGGCAATATTAAATCGCCTTTCATTAAGCGCTGGAAAATGTCAAACAATGACATTTTCTATATCAAATGAGCCCCTCATCTTTAATTGGACTTGGGAATGTAACTCTTCCTAAGCAATCGCCTGTTAAGAACCTGGGTATTTTGTTTGATTCAAAGTTGAATTTTAGTTTACATGTATCGGACTTGTGTATGAGATCATCAAGAATGTTGGGCTATTTGATACATTGCTTCAAATCTTGCTCGAATCAGGATCCATTAATGGGCACCACATGATGCCTTGAATTCCCTCAGATTAGAGAAGATACAGAAGAAATTTCTAAGATATCTCTACATGGAGGAGTTTGGATTCTACTCCAGTTTACACCCCAGCGCATGGGTACAGGGCTGCCTGGGGTATGTAACCCTCGAGAAAAGAAGGGTCGATTTACTTGGCAAAGCACTTCTTCAAGCTGTTGGTTGGCGCAGTACATAATCCCCTTGCACTGTGCGAGTTGCCCTTATGGGGCGCCAACTCACTACCTCGAGCTCGTTCGCGTGTGCTTTTTCTTCCGCCAAATGTGAGGACAGGTGCTTTCGGAAACTCTCCGGTAACCAGATCTATTACTTTGCTCAACCACTTGGCCTAATATGTAGATATATTCGATGTTAAATATTTTTGTTGACCTCTTATGAGATTTTATAATTTCATATAACTGATTAATTAATGTTATCTTAACTTTTTATTTCTGCATGTTTTAATATTTTATTGACTTATTAATTTTTAATATTTTTTTAGTTTGTTGGAAATTCATGTTAATAAATAGCATTAAATTAATGCCAACTACCTACATAAATATTTTTATAAACATTCGAGGATAATGGGTCTCTCACGCATACATTCCTCTAATTAGTGTTATGAAGAATTCCCTGGTTTCTTTGTTTTATCGGTAGGATTACCTATCCTAATACTAACACTAATTTAGCTTAGTCTCGAGTTACTTAACTTACATTATCATAATAATATGTATGTTACATACAAACCATGACGCTGGTTAATATCAGAATTGAGTTCTAAATTTCTTGAAAAACTATCCCAGGATTTAAGTATTTGGGGAGTTGTGTCAACCTTACCAGGGATAATTGTCTGTTGCATAGTTAATCTCAATAGACTGGGCCAGATCATACAGCTAAAGTGACAAAGTCTAAGATCTCATATAAACAACATATTACGTCATATATAATCAACAAGATTAATAGTATTAAGAGATAATTATCTTTTTTTTTTATCAAATCCAAATGTACATAAAACATTTTATGTATGTAAAAGCATTCATTTTATAATACTAAATAAAAAAAAGAAGCTACAGACAAAATATAAACACCTACGTAAGGTTCTACAATTAAATGCATAGTTCACTAAGTATAAAAATTTAAAATAATAACCCAATCAATATGATGGTATCTTTGTGTGATTAAATTTGATTCTCGTAATCATATTGTATTAATCTGATATGGAAGAATAATAAATTAATGGGTATACAATTAACGCGAGTTTGAGATTAGTATATTATTGACAGGTAATTATGGAGGTGGTGATACGCAGAGGTGAACGTGAAGATATGCCACACGTGTTACGATTGATTCAGGTTCTTATAATATCATAACATTGTACGAGGTTTGATAAAAAAATTAGCGGAATTTTCATTTTTTTTAAATCAATCAATCATTTATTCATCGATACTAGTTTTATTCTCTTCAAAGTAGTACCCGTTAGATACATCATTCACCTGTTACAACACTTTTTATTATCTGAGAAGCATTTCTGGAACCTAATTTTGATTTACTGACATAAATAATAGGCGAGTACAACAATACACATGATCACTTTTTAGACCAATAATAAAATAAGCATCCAATAAGCCTATTATTGTCAAAATGCGTTGGCTACTTATGAACCAACACAATAAAAAAGATTGTGACTAATCAAATTCGAAAAATTCCGATTATTTTTTTATCAAAACTTGTATGTGATCGATAATAACATGAATTTACCATCAAACTATACATTGCAGGAGCTTGCACGTCATGAAAATTTTCCAAACGAACCTAAATTGACAGTTGCAGGTAATTTAGAAGTACATTCAATTTTTTTATTAATAAAAATGAACCAACTAGCCTCTTTTGCACATTATGCTCTATTGTTCGATAGAAAAACTGATTAAATACATATTATTATATTGAAAATTATATCAGTTTATATGCAAGTATGAATAAAATTAATTTAATGGTGGCTATCTTCCATTTTTATATGTAAATCATGGCTTTTTTTTACACGGTAGTCATTATTAGGCGAACATCATTGAAGAAACGTCAGATGGAGTAAACGTCAAAAGTGTTGCCATTCTAAAAATATATTATGAACCAGATTTAATGCATTGTTTTGTTAAATGAGATATAAAATAACAGCATTAGATGTATTATATAGTAACAATGTTTAACCCTTTAACTGCCTAGATATTCTTATGAATCTAATAAACACATTCTTATCTAAATATTTTTTAAATAAAGCTATCAGCACGTGTTACTAGCGTGTGTGGTGAATTTATTGTTGTCACCCCAGGGTGACTATAGCGATTAATTAGCTTATTTCCTCTCCTCGATTCATAATGCACTACTTCATTAATTTATAAAATATACTCTTCAAATCATGTATAATAAAAATATAATTACAATTATATTATTTTATTACAGACTTAGAACGAGATGGTTTTGATTCAGCGCATACATTTTTCTTTAGCATTTTGGCTGAAGACACAATCACCAAAACCATACTTGGTCATGTAATTTTTAATTTTGCATACTCAGCCTGGGTAGGGCGTGCAATGTATTTGGAAGAATTTTATGTTAAGCCAGAATCAAGGGGTAAAAAGATTGGTCATAAATTATTTAAAGAAATCTGCAAGGTAATAAAGTTAAAATATAACGTTGCGTAGATCGCAATTATTATATAAAAAATATTTTTCTAGGTCGCAAAAGAGAATGATTGTCACCAAATTGACTTTCATACATTGGTAAACGATAATGAATCGACCATAAAGTTTTATAAATCTCATGGGGCAGTCGACGTATGTAAAGAAGAAGAAAGAACTCTGTACAGACTGTTCAAAGATGAAATCAATGTTCTCGCAAACACAATTGATTGATGTGATGCTAAGAATAAAAAAATATAATGATATTTTTTAAGAAATTGTTTTATTTCTGATTAATTATTCATGTTGAACGACGCAATGATAAGTTTTTTTTTTTGAAAAATAATAAAAAATGCTTACTTTCTCATCTTATGTCAATCATATATCAATTGAAAGAACGCGAGCCACACTTTGCGCCACTTGTGGTCTGAATATTTAACGAGCAATGGCCAACAGTCTATTGTGACCGCAATATAATAGACACAGGTGAACGATGACAGCTCGAGTGACTGTCCAGGCCCGTAAAATTAGAGGGGGCACGTGTCGTAGAAACAACACAAACTCCCCTCTTGTAATAAAATATAAATACTCTCTCAGCGACAACATAAAATATTAAATTTAATGACACATTTAAACCTGTTGTCTTAAGCAAAGTATAATAATAATTATTTCTATTTATAAATTTATATACATTAATAATTATTTCATTAGTTTCATACATATGGCAACATTATACACAAATAACAATTAAAGGTCGTAAATCTAATTATGTGCGCCATGATTAATATTTATCGTCTATGGTCAACATATTAATACACAGTGTTATAATAATTATATTTAATTGTATTCATATAATGTTGTTTTGTCCTTTGGTCTTTGATCACAACCCACATTGACAAACAACATCAAGCACCTTGATTATTGTGGTTAACCAGTCACCATTAAACGTACAATGGAATAATGTTGTCACTTCGTTATCCTTTGTATAATAACGACACAACGCCTGTCGATGTTTGCACATGTCTCCCGATCATACGCAAATACAACTCTATAGGTCATGCAATATCATATCCGGCGCAATAATAATAATAAATTCATTTAATTCAAAAGGGAAATTATCGAGCTGGCCGAAAATGCATTTTTTAACGTCGCGATCAATATGGCAACACTGAAATACGTTTTGTTTAAATTAATTGCTGCTTGTCTATTTAAAGATCTGCGTACTTGACATAAGTATACATATGTATATCACTGATTTGTTTTGACTGCCATTGTTTGACCCTTTGGCAGGAATGGTGAACATTTTTTTATTGTTAAATTCTGATATACACCGTGAAGACGTAATAATTAATAATTATTAACTAAAAAATATTTAGGGTTAAAACAAAATCATGTGATTTGAAATATAGTAGAATCTCTATATTCGTCATTATTCGACTCGACGAATATGGAAAACTGTCGAAAAACTTTTGTCAAAATTACCTTTTTGTGATGGATTGGGATGATGGTTGAACCAAAAGAGAAGGAAAGTTACTACAAGGTTTGAATAAAACTGTCATATTTTTTTTTCTGTTGGTACATTTGTTCCTGACGTATCTTGACATTGAAAATCGTATTGAATGTCTTCTGTATTGTTGGATATCCTAAAAGTTTCAAGTGCCTTGGTGCTAGCGATTATTTTAATTGTGAAAAAAAAGGAAAATAAAGGATTTGGGTAAAAAAAATATATTATACAATGCTTCAGCCTCCGTATTCATCAGAAATAACATGTCATGCGACCTCTTCTTGTTTCCGAAGATGAAACGAATATGTAAGGACTACGATTTGCACTCCCGAGGCCTAATTTTAAACTAATAATTCTTTGCTTCGTTTTTAAACCAAATTAGTTTATTTGGTTTTGATAGCGATTAAGATTTTTGACATTCGCCACACATAGTACAGAAGCATAATCATAATTTTCAACCAAGTCTTCTATAGAACAATCCTTTTCCAGTTCTCATTCATCTCAATTCTACTGATTTTATGGTTTGTTAATAGCCGGTACTGATGGAGTCTATTGGGTGCAGGGGTGCGCCGTCCATATGGCCAGATTGTGCGGCGCACACAGGCGCCGGAAGATTAGGGGTCGATGATTTTTTTTTATTGTGTAGGTTAAAGTTCTGCACACAGGTGCCGGACTTTCGACCCAAGTTTTTGATTTTTCTCGGTTAAATCTTTTATATAAATCCTACATGTAATAAACATTGTTTATTTGTCTAAAAATGTCTAAAGAAATATTATAAATGATCAATGTCCTTTATTGTCTGCAATTGCGAAACAAAATAAAAACAACTACTGATTTTTTTTCTCGCTCGCATCCGGTACAATATGCCGAGTGCGATTGAAACGTGCTTCGAAAGCGTGACAGGTGGTTCGAAAGCTCAGTCTGCGGCGAGACATCGCCGAGAGCGTTGTCATTTAGGCGTCATATTGATTAGTTACAAATCCAAAATATCGACCATTTAAATCCATTTAATGTACCGATGAAGAATCTTACCAAATACTCGATTTGAAATGCCTGTAGTCCCCGGAGACCCTTTCGACCCGCGGTTATTTTCGAGCCGGCGTGATGGATGAGCGTTTCTACAAAGACTACATGATTCCATGGAGATAAATATTATATTGTTCGTCATCATGTGTTGCTTCCAAAGTTCCTTGATTACCATTAATTCAATTCTAGATCGTAGATTTCCTGTTATATTCATTTGAAAAAATTGTTCTTCAAGTAATTTAAGTCTAAATTATCAGAGAAGACCTTTAAGAAGTACAGGGATTCCCAAAGTGTGAGCCTTCGCAAATATCCACTAAAACAATTCGGCAAATTTGTTGGAATTCCCAATTCTCGAAATTTTTGTGCCTTCTTTTTGCACTCGCTTTACTCAAGAAGTTCAAAAATTTTGAAAAAAATCTTATGTATTAAGGGAGCCGCGGAAAAATTTGATGTATTAAAGGGAGCCGTAGACCGAAAAAGATTGGGAACCTCTGGTTAGCATATAATTCGCAGATGCTTCGAATCTGCGAATTCTAGAATATTCCCAATTTTTTATTGTTGTTGTGTTGGTTTAAAGCTGACGCACAGGGGCGCGTTGTCCATGTGGCCTTATTGTGCGGTGCACACAGGCGCCGGATAATTAGGAGCACCTAGAGGGGAAAAAATAATAATTTATTAAAATGAATTACATATTTTTAAATCGATATTAAATAATATAAAACAATATGTGATTAGTCAGAGTTCATATTTTCAAGGTCACCAAAAGTACAGGTGCCGGACATTGAGAGTCATATTGGATGCATACTTTGCTGTTGTCTTTCACGTGTTTGGTTGACGATTTTTTGCGTATGGAAAAAAGGAAAATTAAGAATTTTGTCCAAAAGCTATATCAGTGACTTCTTTCTGTTTTATTTTAAAATTACCAATATCATAAATACAAATAAAAATATATTCAATAGCAATGGTTATCGATGGCTTCGCTCAAGGGGTGTAGTTCGAGTGGGTTCAAAGGTTTTATAAAGCACCTGATCACGCTCGAGTTCCTTATTGTCGTTCTGATTTTCCACAGCGGAACTATTATATCGGAAAATGCGTAATCACTCATGCGCTATTTTAATGTTGTTTAATTAACTTTAAAATTAATTAAAATATTTGTTTGAAGGTCGCAGTTTGCCCAGTGCAGTCCCTTGTCGCGTCTGCGGCGACAGAAGTTTCGGAAAACACTATGGAATATTTTGTTGCGATGGTTGTTCATGTTTTTTCAAAAGGAGCATACGCAGAAGAATCGTCTACACTTGTATCGGTCTCTATATTATTATTTATTAATTATAATTTATGCATAAATATTAATATTTATATTTTTTTGAGTAGCCGGAACAGGATGCTGCATAATCGACAAGGCGCGAAGGAACTGGTGCCCTTACTGCAGACTGATGCGATGCTTCGCCATGAAGATGAACGCGGCAGGTATTCCCATGACACATGTTTCAAACATTCAATCTTTCGCTCATAACGACCATCGGCCGTTTCAGCCGTGCAGGAGGAGAGAGGTCCCCGAAGGTCCAAAGGCAATCTGGCCCCGGTCGGCGATCGTTCAAACGTCAAACCGCAATCGAGGGACGAAACTTGGAAAATCGCGAGACAAAGTGGGCCGCAATTTAGCCGGCCCACGGGCCCCAAGCCGGCCCTGGCCTCGGACGACGGCGCCTTCACCAGAATCTTCAGGCAGGGCCTCGGATTTGCGGAGAGTAATGGCCATCATCTTGCACCTGCCCATTTTATGCCGCCAGGTAAATGAATACATTACTCCGGTAATTAATTATGAGATCCTTTGCGCGGTGGTATTGTGTGGTGGAGCAAGAAGAAGATGAAAAAGGGCCGTGTAGCGCTGAAATTAGTCTTCCGTTGCGGAAACAGCTTGTACCTCTAACTCCCGAAATTATTCTAAAATATACATTATTATAATTACGCGACATTTATGATCGTCGTATTTTTGCTTTAATTACGCAACGTCATAACCGCACCGGAATAATAAATACAACACAATTCCGATTATCCGGGCTAATGATAGAGAGAGGCCCCAAAATTCAGGGGGCCTCAAAGATCATCTCAATTTTTTTTTATTAAAATTGATATTTTTTCCATAGTCAAAATGATTTTTATTACTCTCAGATAGCATGTTAAGTTTAAAGCAAAAGATTTGGGAATAATACCATCACGGCTCTTTTACAGAATCTACTTTACAGTATCTTAAACAGAAGTTATTACATATTGAATTGCGATCCTTTTTCATTTATTCCTTCTAAAGCAGTTATTCTTAACTGGAGGTGCGGGACATTTCTAACAAAATTAATTATTTTTGTGATATTTAAAAACTACTTGAATTTTTTCGATGGCTTCGGCCAATTGTTTATTTGTTGAAATGTACTACAGTTTTTTTACGTGAAATACACCCTTTTGCAAATCAAATGCACCCTTTTGCATATCAAATGCACCCTTTTGCAAACCAAAACAACTTTTTACTGACAAATAAGCGTTTACCTCGCTCGGCGTGTTTTGTTTCTTTTTTTAATCACCGTCTAAAAACGTTCCAGGGACTTTCAGGACAATACAGTTAGAAAATACTTTTCTACTTGTATAGTCGTGGAATAAATTATGATCAAGTAAATCGATGCATACGATTTTTAAGGC